>JAJAGP010001131.1:0-213802 GCA_025084515.1 Ancistrus triradiatus
GGCATCTGATACATGATGTAAATGTATATGGGATGCTGTTGAAATGTTAATCTTTCCAGCAGGTTCTCTACAGAGGACTACTGAAGCTCTGCTAGAGTGACTGTTGTGTTCTTGGTAATTTCTTGCCCAGTTACTTAGTTTGGATGGATGATATAACGTGTTCTGTAAATACACAGGTGTACCTACTTTTTGTCCAATCAGGATGCACGTGATCTCAATTTGGAGAGTCAAAGCAACTAACGTAACATGGGGATTGAAGGTCAAAATGGCAATTTTATCCATATAAAATTAAAGCTACAACATCAAAAAATGAAGGGGTTGAATACTTGAGAGACAAGTATACTCTAGGTGTTTGTGTACACACACTGTGTGATGTAACACATTTTATACAGCACAGTTACACTATACTGTATATCAAAAGATTTGTTCTATTTTAAAACACAGAATGCCTTGTACTTGTCTGTTTTGTAAAATATCTTTCCAATAAATACATCTTCTGGTGAGTAAATGCCTCTCTCCGTGGATGCAGCTCTCCTAATTTACATTTATTCTTGCTTCACAATGAAATCCGCTACATTTTAAACCAACTAATTTGCATGAGTCACTAACTATATGGAGGCTAAATTATCCTACATAAGAAATTTATGAGGTGGTGTTATTATGTGTTAAAAACTATGAAGCTTCCAACTTCATTTTTCAAGTGTTACAGGGAAACTACATCAAAGTCAAATGTATTTCTATAGCACTTTTTACAGCAGAACATTGTCACAAAGCAGCTTTACCACTATCTAGGCCCACAGCCCCAGTTGAGCAAGCTTACAGCAGCAATGGCAAAGAAAAAATACCCAAGTGGGATGAGGAAGGATCCTTGGGAGGACCAAGGTAATTACAGAGCATGATCCATAGTGACGTATGGGGTGTTTTATCCCATGTACTCAGCTTGTGTGTACAAGGCTGTTATGCTTAAATTAACATCTAATTAATTAAACAGAGAACAAAAGATTATATTAATTTTTGGATATTTATTTTACTCTGCATGACCGTTGTATGATTTATGGTCATTTCAGCCTTGCATCTTAACATCTGCATGTGTTTTTTATAAATTTACAAGCACATATCAGGGCTGGGTACGAGTCCATGCACTCACTAATATGTAATATTGTATCATTTTCCTCAATAAATAAATAACCAAGTAAAATAGTTTTATCTCAAGTGTTTAACTGGGTTCTCTTTATCTACTTTTAGGACTTGTGTGAAAATCTGATGATGTTTTAGGTCATATTTCTGCAGAAATATAGAAAATTCTAAAGGGTTAAACTTTCAAGCACCACTGTATAAGTATATATTTTAGCATTTCATGCGTCATAACAGAGAAGTTAAGTTACACTGATCAGCCAAAACATTAAAACCGTCTAGTCCAAAATTATGTTTAGGCAGGTGTCATATGTCAAATTATCATCCACATCAATTCTTAGAATCGGGAGTGCCCACCACAACAAAACCCAGTTATTTTGCACTCATATTTTTCCCATATACAGTACTATAACAGTCGGCTTTTCTTAAAGTGTTTTCTTTCAGTGTTTAAAATGCATGTACAGCAGGATGAAACATAAACCTAAACATTCTACTATACTAAATGGTGCATTAAAATACTAACTACAGTTAGTGTTGTATTAGTTTGATGCAATATTCAACGTGATAGTACTTTGTGATGGAGCTTAGGTACTGTAGCTCTCTGCACCCCCTCTAGTGGATGAATAATAAATGGCATTTCATCCCACACCTTTTAAACCACTGTATGAATAAACATACGTTTTGCAACGGGCGTGAAGAACTAATATATATATATATATATAAAGTATTTAGTCAGCCACTGATTGTGCAAGTTCCTTTACTTAGAAAGATGAGAGAGGTCTGTGTGCAAACCTGGTGAAGACTTACAGGAAATGTTTGACCTCTGTCATTGACAACAATGGTTATGCTACACAGTATTGAGTTGAACCAAATTTATTGACCTAATACTTATTTTCCACTATAATTTACAGTTAAATTCTTTAAAAATCCTTCAATGTGATTTCCTGGATTTGTTTCTCATTTTGTCTCTCATAGTTGAAGTGTACCTATGATGAAAATTACAGACCTCTCTCAAGTAGGAGAACTTGCACAATCAGTGGCTGACTAAATACCTTTTTTGCCCCACTGTATGTCATATTCTTTCTCATATCTAATAATGCAGTGGTGCTCTGTATTTCTGTATAAATATTGCCTAATACATCATCGGATTTTAAACATATTTCAGCACCCTGCTGTATTTAAACAACAGGGATCTATCAAGTCTGTTTTCAAAACACGTTTGTGGAAGTTAATCACGGCACAAACAAAGGAGGCTTCTGTGGAACTCAGAAAAAAAGTTGTTGATACAAGTCAGGCTGGAAAAGGGCTCTTTCACGTTGGCTAATGTTCATTTTCATAAATCCACCATCAGAAATAACCCTGAAAAGTAATGTTGTTCATGGCAGGGTTGCAAGGGGAAAGCCACTGCTTGGTTTGTCAGTGTATGTTACCTTTTGCACTCTCAGCTTTAGGCAAAAACTTGGACCATATGTTCCATAAGAATCAAAAGAGACTTTCATAATAGGTAGGTTAGACTAACACATATTACACTATTACATAAATGAAAAATACAGCTTTCAGACCAGATAATCAGTCACATGTCTCATACATACTCAAAGCATAGGTCTTGGCTCAGAGCATGATGTGTTCCCTGCTGAACAGCTTTCTGCCTTATGATGGATCACTGATTTGATGGATAACGTTTTGTTAAAAGAAATGTTCTTTGAAATCTAAATCATCCTAGATGTTAAATTCATATGACGGGGGGTGATGTTTACTATGTATGACAGAAATAACAGCTTCCAGCTTTATATGTCAAATCAGACAGGGAATTACATAAATTGATCCATAGTGAAGTTTGGGGATATTTCAGGATATTAAAGTGTTTTATGCTTATATTAAAATCTAAACCTTTAAACAACAAAATAAAAACAGATTATCATGTCATTCATGTATTGCACCATCATCATGTATTGCACTTTAACTGGAACTGCTTTATATATACCAAATATTTATGTCATTTAATTCTGTATGTTTATTCAAAACAGCATGTGCAAGCTGTTATCTCATGTCAGGCATGTGGTCATACCATGTGGTTACACTGGACTCCTAATGTGTTTATGTGACAGACTTTGCTGTTGCACAGTAACAAGCAAAGCCATATAAGGAGGTGGCCATTATTACTTACAGTGCTGTTCCCTATAGGCTAACAGTGCTATACATGGTGTGTAGAATGTAGGGATATTAGGAGAAGGGGGATGCTACTGCCATGCAAAATAGTGTAACAAAATCTTTATATTGACTAATTACTAATAGGGTGAATTTGGCTGACCAGAATGCACATACACAACTGTACATACCCACTGTGGATGTACTTTCCCCATGTGTTCACTGATTCAGAGTTTAGACTTAATTTGTAATTTTCATTCCAGGTTTATGCTATGCCCCTCAGTCCCAAACAAGCAATTCATAATGCTATTTTTCATTTACTTTGTGCCATTCCCTTTTGTTCTTGTATTTGTTTACTCATTTTACACTCATGCTTCCCATTGCAAATATTTGGGGGCAAAATTGACAAAGATTTAGCTTTCACAAGGCAAGCTTGATCCATAGTGAAGTCAGCATGGAAAGTTATGTGACAGGGTACATTACAATTACATTTAATCATCTGACTGATGACTTAAAAAGTGACTTACAAGTGATCAGTAAATGTAACAATTTCAGGTAATATGGGTTAAGGCCACCAGTGCCAAATAAGCAGTGTTGAGACTTAAACCAAAGCAACATAAACTCACTTAGCACTTATCACTCACAGCTCCAGTGTCCTAACACAGCTCCAGTGGAGCCCAACCTCAGACTCCACCTATGTGGTGTTTGCATGTCCTCCCCGTGTTACGTGCTGAATTTATGCTCAAATAGCACAGCTAAAAAAACACATCTAATGATGGCCTAAATTTTTTGCACAGTACTGTGTGTATGTGTGTGTGTGCATAACATAGATAGATAGCTAAATAGACAAGTAGAGAGAAAGATAAATGCAAGATGAATTCAATTTTATTTTTAAGTTATCAATGTTCTGCCTACTCCACTCACTCGGCTGATACACTATGCATTTACATACAGTGGGGCAAAAAAGTATTTAGTCAGCCACTGATTGTGCAAGTTCTCATACTAAAAAAATGAGAGAGGTCTGTAATTTTCATCACAGGTACACTTTAACTATGAGAGACAAAATGAGAAAAAAAAATCCAGAAAATCACATTGCAGGATTTTTAAAGAATCTAATTGTAAATTATGGTGGAAAATAAGTATTTGGTCAATAACAAAAGTTCAACTCAATACTTTGTTGGCAATGACAGAAGTCAAACGTTTCCTGTAAGTCTTCACCAGGTTTGCACACACTGTAGCTGGTATTTTGGCCCATTCTTCCATGCAGATCTCCTCTAGAGCAGTGATGTTTTGGGGCTGTCGCTGGTTAACACAGACTTTCAACTCCCTCCACAAATTGTCTATGGGGTTGAGGTCTGGAGACTGGCTAGGCCACTCCAGGATCTTGAAATGCTTTTTATGGAGCCACTCCTTCGTTGCCCGAGCGGTGTGTGTTTTTGGGATCATTATTTTGGTTTCATCTGATCACATGATATTCTCCCAATCCTCTTCTGGATCATCCATATGCTATCTGGCAAACTTCAGAACAGGCCTGGACATGTACTGGCTTAAGCAGGGGGACACGCCTGGCACTGCAGGATCTGAGTCCCTCTCGGCGTAGTGTGTTAATGATGGTAGCCTTTGTTTACTTTGGTCCCAGCTCTCTGCAGCTCATTCATCAGCTCATTCATCCGTGTAGTTCTGGGATTTTTGATCACTGTTCTCATGATCATTTTGACCCCACGGGATGAGATCTTGCGTGGGGCCCCCAGATCGAGGGAGATTATCAGTGGTCTTGTATGTCTTCCATTTTCATATAATTGCTCCCACAGTTGATTTATTCACACCAACCTGCTTGTCTATTGTAGATTCACTCTTCCCACCCTGGTGCAGGTCTACAGCTTTCTTTGGTCTTGGCCATGGTTGAGTTTGGAGGCTGTGGACAGGTGTCTTTTATACAGATAATGAGGTCAAACAGGTGCCATTAATACAGGTAATGAGTGGAGGACAAAAGAGCTTCTTAAAGAAGAAGTTACAGGTCTGTGAGAGCCAGAAATCTAGCTTGTTTGTGGGTGACCAAATACTTATTTTCCACCATGATTTACAATTAAATTCTTTATAAATCCTACAATGTGATTTCCTGAATTTTTTTTCTCATTTTGTCTCTCATAGTTGAAGTGTACCTATGATGAAAATTACAGACCTCTCTCATCTTTCTAAGTAGGAGAACTTGCACAATCAGTGGCTGACTAAATACTTTCTTTCCCCACTGTATGAACCCTTAGCGAATGGAGGGACATGTCCTAAGAACTGAGAAATCCTAGTAAACATAGTGTTAATAATGTATGGATCTGGGTCCATTCTGTGTGGAGTCTGCATGTCCTCCCGGTTATCGCGCGGGTTTGCTCCGAGTACTCCTGTTTCTTCCCACAGTCCAAAAACATGCGTGTTAGGTTAATTGATTACGCTAATTTGGCATTGACTTGATTGTGTATATATTTTGACTGGTCTTAATGTAAACTTGTGTATAGATATAACCTTGTGTGTGTGTTGCTGAATATGATGCCAATGATGCTGATAGCGATGTTAAATAAACCAAATAATCAAACAAGCAAATGTTAAATGAAAAATATAACATAATAGTATCTTAGTGCAATCTCGATCTCGTAACATGGTGTGGATTGGGATGAAGTCATTCACACTTGTTTGTTCTGGTTGGCTATTTTCAATCCATTGATGCAGGTCCATTTTGCTTGTGAAACCTTAGGCTGCAGAGTATCTATTACTGTACTGTACTGTTAATCCAGCCATGCATAGGCTGTGTAGAAAGTGCCCTGTTTTCATTATAATTTTTGTAATTAAAGCATCCTGAATATCAACAAAGACAAACATATGACAACTGCAATTAACTTACTGTGCTATACTGCTTTTTCATGTCTTTAAAAGTAATAAAGTAGCAAAGTATAAAGAAATGAGTAAAGCATAGAATGCAAATAGTCCTTATTATAATGTTAACAAAGCTACCTTTATATTTTAAAAAGTGAACTTTTTATGTACAAGGACAGAATTCAAAGTGCATGAAGTGCATGAATTAAAGTTCCAAAAAAAATTTATATTTAAAGTATAAAAGTTATAGTTTGAGAATAGATATGCAATTCATTTATGTCATTTAGCATATGCCCTTATGCAGAGAGACTCATCATTGATACAGTCTTACAATCCAAGCAATCGTGGGTTATGGGCCGTGCTCAGGGACCCAAGCGGAAGTTTGTCAGAAGTGGGATTTGAACTCTGGATTACCACTTAACCTTAACCACTAGGCTACCACAGTTACAAAAAATCCAGTGGTGACAAGGTAAACAATATAATAATAATAATAATAATAATAATAACAACAACAATTAATAATTGTTAATAACTAATCAACATAATAGTTGACTATGCAGAAGCACTTGTGACAGAGAGTAAAGATTTAAAGCAAAGCCTTTATTAAAACTTCAGTAATGAGAAAAACACACATAACATAACACAATACATATTTGGTATTTACAGGATACTTCAGCAAATCATCAAAAAAAAATTAAATAGTAATTCCACCATTCAAGTTTTTTATTATTATTACAAAATATAATAAAACATAAAAGTGATAAAAATGAAAAATAAATATCACTCTTCTTGCTTAAAATATTATATATTTTAAGTGGTTTAAACTATATACTTTAAATGATAGGATAACTGTCCCATCTGGGCTTTTGTAATGATTATCATGTCAGTTGTAATGACTGTCAGGTACTGTTTACATGCCTTCAGTGCCACTTTAATACCATCACCTAACGCCGTGTCACACTGTCACCTACTGCTGTCATGTTGGCCAAGTCACTGCAATTATAGTCACCTAACGCTAAGGGGCGCATGCACAACACTTTCCTTTTGAAAACGTCATAATAATGTACTGCACAATAAAAGCTCTAACCCCCAATCAACAACCGGCAGAATTCTGCAATCACGTCATATTGTAAATTGTGGCATCCATGCGATGAAGAATTGAGGCTGCTTATTAGTACAGTGTTCCTAACAAAGTGTTAAATGAGTGTACATCAGTATGAAACATTTTGTATGCCAAAAGATGGTGACAGATTCTAAGTATGAACTATATGGTTTATGTGTCTCAGAGTATGTTTTCCCCTTGTATTTAGTTTTCCATCATAAGTGCAACGCCCCATACACAACACATTACCTGAAGACAACACAATACCTGAAGAACATATCCCAAGAGATGTCATTTCAGATTTATGTATATATTTTTACAATGAAGCATTGTGTCAAAGCAGCTTTACAATTTAGATTATCTTGTAATATCTAAGGTCAATTCCAAATTGAGCCAGCCTAGGGCGACAGTGACAAGGAAAAACTCCTTAAACATTATTTGGAAGAAAGCTTGACAGAAACAAGACTTAAAAGGGACTCTCCTTGTGTGGCTTAGATGGTATATCTAAGAATTAAACTAAATTATCTACTTAATACATTTATAGTGATTAAAACAGAAACGAAATAAATATTCATAGATAAATTATTGAATTAAACAACATTTAAAAAAATCATATCGGCATTAATTAGTCCAGTACACAGAGTGACTGTAGTCCTCTTTAGGAAAGTCTTGTTGGCATGGTATTCCCAGTCAGGACAACTATTTTTACAGTTATAATGTGCCGGGACGGAAATGGCACCCATCCAGCGGAATTGCTCAATTGTGGAAATGAACTCCTCTTCCCATAATGCCCTGTAGTCACGTGACAAAGCAGAACACAAAACCATTGTTCTCGTACACAGTTCTGTATATTGGGTCAGTATGTAGTGCGCTGAACACGGCTGGTTCCACTCAGCACTGAACGGGGAAACCAAAACCAAACATAACCGTTGTATATTACATACCATACTTCATACTGCTGCTGGGAACAAGCATCAGTCTCTACAGAATAGAAGTGGGCGTTTACACACCAAGTGGGATAAAGTGGGAGTGGCCATACAGCCATTTACTTCTATTAATTATATAACACTCGGTTTTCACACACATACATAAGTCCATGGTTTATTAGTATACCAGAGCGTATAGGGTTAGGGTTGTGTTGCATTTAAAAACGTCAGTCTGGCGTCGACATACCCGTAATGTTGGAACTTTTCTGTTCGACAGGGAACACTTAATGCAATTTCGAAATACGCCCTGTGGCTTGTATTTACCTGACAACTGAAGCGTCCAATCAGCGGATTGCTAACTAACACGTGCTACCAACCAATCGTAACGCAGGAAGCAATCCCGCAGGTAGAGGAATACGGGTAGGAAATATATTTTGTGTACGTTTGATTCGGAGAATTGTGTATTGATTCTAATTCAGGAATCAAACAGGTCGATTCTAGGAGTCACATCCTTGTGGTAAATTGTAATATCTAAATTATATACAGTACAAAAAACTAGATAAACAAATGACTAAAAGTTAAGTGCAGATTCATTCTAAGAAGCATGACATTAAAGAACTATGTGCTGCTTCACGAATTGTTTAGGGACACAAACAATTAAATGATCTCAGTTAAATTGCCTTGTCAAATAGTCCCCATTTCAAAGATTCAGTAAACAATTCTTCGTCTGCTGTCAACCAATACGTACATGGAGGGTTAACATTCCGAACATGTGTTAACTATTTAAAAATAAACATATTTCTATCTTCCTACATTCGTTTCCTCTTTGCTTCCTTCTTTCACTCTGTCTTCAGTGCTCTTACTTTGACGGAATTTATACTAGGCCGTGAGTGGATTTGAGGAAGCGACTCTTGTGGAATCGACTCCAAACATTTGGGGTCGGCTCTTTATGGAATCGATTTCCAGCCCTAGTGCGAACCTGCTTGCAACTGACTGATGTAGGAAATGGCGCAATCGTAGCCGTCTAGCCAACTGAGGGTTTAATAGACATATAGATAGACGTACATACAGAGGAAGAGACAGTCAGCAGAACAACAACGCGAAAAACACGGACGATTCTGGCAGGTCAGCTACAGACTCGGTGAGTAGTGCAAGCCCTGATTTTGCTCGTTGTAATTTGTGTATGTGGTTTTTTCGGACAGGCTTGTAATTGAGTTCATAGTTGAGCCATTGTAGCGGGATACAGGGTCTATCTCTCTGCGTGAAAACGGCTGATGAAAACATTTCAAATAATAATGCTTGGGGGAAAAAAACAAGATAAGTGTGATCAACCCGACTACAAGGTCTGTGGCACAGTTACTGCTGTTGAAGTGAAAATGGCCTTCGTCAGTGCAGGCCCTACTGTTTTAGCACTGTAACTTAGATTATTTGGTTTGTTGTTTATTTGTATTAATTTGCAATTAAACACAAAGCTTTATTGTTGTCTTTATGATCTAAATTAGGTGCTGGTGTGATTAATCAACTGGTTAGCGTTTATAAAGGAGCAGTGAATACTTTGGCATTAAAATAAGCTTAACTTATTAACTTGATTATTGCAACAAAGCACTGCCTGAAACCTTTTTGCGCTTTGTTGATTTAGTATATGTTATTGTTCAACGTCTAAAGGGATTAAATCGGCATTTTGAATAACACGATCAGTTATTGAGAGACAGGTGTTTGTTTGTATTGAGCAGTTTTATTTGTTTGGTTTGTGTATAGAAGGAGAAAAATCAAATATTTTGTTTTTTAATTATTGTTGGTCCGTTAGGAGCACTGTGGTTTTTTATGGAAGCGTTACTGAGCTATTTGTTGTCTCTTGGTTGTTTTGGTTGGTACAAACGCTAGCGTTAGCTGTTGGGTGTAATGATATCTATCACCTATGGCGTTGCCTATCTCCTGTTACAAAGTAAATGTTAACTTTTTAAATTAAATCCACGGAGCTAACTTCTCCAAATATGGTTTATAGATACGTCAAAAACAGAAACGAAGTGTACCCTGTGTTAGCGAATGCTACCCGGTAACGTAGCAAACAAGAGTTCGCTAGCTAGCTAGGTGAGCTTAAGCAAGCGTTAGAAAGCTTGTAGTTATTCATAAGTTTGCAGTTCAGCTTAGAACCGGCACTCTTACTGTCAAATTTTGCCTACTGAGCTAAATGTGCTGCTAGCCAGATTAATTCAGGGTATTTACATAGCTAGCATAGTAGCTAGCTGGCTTTGTCAGAGCTGATCAAGTAGCCAAGGTCGAATTAACATGTCAAGTAAGCTCGTAAACATACATATTTCATTTATTTAAATGCATTCTTTCTTCATATTTGCTCCTTAAATCACGTGCATATCGTGCCTAGAAACGCCATTTAGTGTAATGCAGTAATTGTTAAAGTATTACTCTGTAGTGGTGATTGAAAGTTTGTGAACCCTTCAGAAAATTCTATATTTCTTCAAAGATATTATCTAGCACATCATCAGACTTTCACAAAAGTCCTAAACACAGAAGAAGCGAGCCCAGCTCGACAAATGAGAGAGAAATATTATACTTGGTTATTTATTTATTGAGGGAAATGATCCAATGTTAAATATTTGTGAGTGGCAAAAAGTGAACTTCTTGGATTAGCAGTTAATTTGAAGGTGAAATCAGACAAGACCCTGTTGTATTAAAATAACTGAAATCTGTCGAATTGGTTTTCACAGCACACATTTATGGAAGTCTATCATAGCATATTAGTTTTCTGAGGACCTTTAAAGAGTTTTGTCTTGCCCAATCCTCAGTCGAATAAAATTCAAGAACATTTTTCTTCATCCCTGGAGTGGTCAGCCAACTGATAGCACTCCAATCGCCTGGTATGTAATAGTGGCACAACCAAAAGGGATTTCTGAAAACCTTAGTTGTTGATGCTCACTAGACTTGGAACTGTTACAACCTTTTCTAAAGAGTTTTAACTTTTTATCAATTCACTGTCAGATGGATTGTGTGTAAATAGAGGAAGTTCAAGACCACAGTTACCCTACCCAGGAGTGGTTGACCAACAAAGATCAAAGGGTGATGTTAAAGCAACTTAAGGCCTCTCTAGTATTGGCTAATGTTAATGACTTCACCATCAGGACAACACTGGGCAACAATGATCTGCATGGCAGGATTGCAAGGAGAAAGCCCTCCAAAAAGACTGTTGCTTTCTATCAGCAGTTTGCTGGATCATAGTGACAAGCCAGAAGCATCTGATGTTTTGATCGTATTTATGCAGAATGTTATATATTACCATATGTAATATGCATATAGTAGGGTCAGAATTTGGAGTACACACAGACAGTAGTAATATGAAGGACCTCTTTGAATGAAACTTCCCAAAGGTTCTGAACTTTCTAGATCATCTTAAGACTAAATGCCAAATTTAGCATGTAAATCTATCCTTTCATTTATTTCCACCTAGAAGATTTCTGAACGCATGTTAACGTCATGTATGTAGGCTGTCTCCACTGGAAGGCTAATAAACAACCAACCAGTGTAAATCCATAATCTCTACCTGGTGGTGTAATGGTGTGCTGATCTTTAATTTTTTTTTTCTTGCCCCACACTCACATTGCTACATCTGTATATGAAACAAATCTTACCCATTTTCTAATGGCTACTTTTAGTATAAATTTTGCAAACTAGTCCCATGAACATTACTTCCACGTCCACATCCAAGAGGGTACCATTTGAGATGAGCTAATAGAGGGGATTTATATAATCAAATTGCAACAATGTTAATATGGCCCAGACTCTGTAAGAAATGTTTTCGGCACTTTGTTAAATCCATGCCGTGAATAATCCAGACTGCTCTGAAGACAACAGAACAGTATAGAGTAGCCAGTGAGTGTATGGAGTATAGTGTAATATTTAGAGTATTTGCTAGATTTCTAGTGATTTTTGGGTGATATGTGGCTACATGTTGTTATGATGACACAGAAGCTGAATCAACAGTCTCCAACATTCAGAAGGGCAGCTCGGTGTGTAGCACCGTCACCTCAAAGCAAGAAGGTGCTGGGTTCAATCCCAGGTGGAGCGTCCTGGGTCTTTTCTGCATGCAGTGTGCATGTCCTCCCCTTGTCTGTTTGTGTTTACTCCAGGAACGCCAATTTCCTCCCACATAGGGCTGGCCAATTAATCAAAGCTGACATTCAGAACCATTTACCAATGTAATCTTGCCCATGTCAGTTATTTCATAAAAATAATAATAATAATACTTTTTTAAATTTTCTTATACTACACAATATGAAAATGATTGAAGAAGATAGGAAGTAATGCCATGTCCTAATACATCACGAAGGATAACTTCAATTGGTTGAAATATTCAACAAACAACCATAAATGGGTCATCTGTGTTTCCTTCAGTTGTTTTAAATTGACAACAATATGCAGTTTTTCATTAGAAAAAATGCCAGTTTTAATAATTGATCATATTTACAGTTCAGACCTTGGCAGTGAACTATGAGGGCAGAAAAACAAATCAATCGTCCAATAATCATACCTGAGGTAAAATGTTCAATTAATCGTGATTTTAAAATGAGGTCATATTGCCCAGTACTACTCCCACAGTCCAAAGCCTGCATTAGGGTAATTGATTAAGCTGAAATTGTGTGTGTGTGTGTGTGTGTGTGTGTGTGTGTGTGTGTGTGTGTGTATATATACAAGCTTACATCAAGATGTTACATCTAGACTTTGAGTAGTGTTGATGTAACCTTGTCTGGTGTTAAAATTTGGTTTGATACTGATAGCAACATTAAAAAAAAATTCAAATTAACAATCTAATATTTACTGGTTAACACAGTGTGTAAAGTGCTGGACAATGGTCTTGCACATTAATCTTACTCTTTCAAACGAATCATCTAGTCCTTACTTTTGTTATTGGTAATAGATACTACTTTAATGCTTCTAACGTAGGAAAAAGGGACAAGGATTCTTGCTTGGTTTGTGGAAACAGACGGTGTTTATGTACTTGGTTTTTTAATTGGGACAATACAAATATCAATGATAAAATCAGCTGTATGGATTGCTAAGCACTGTAACATTACGTGTAGTTTTACTTTGCATCTCATTTTCATCTCATCATCATGCCTGTAGGTTCTATGATATTAATCCTGCTTTATGTTAGGTTGTAAATTGTATTTTGCTTTGAATTTTCCTTTTCAGCAGTAAACAAAAGTGGCTTGAGTCCAACACAGTTGTGAGTTTCCAGATCAATCATATTTACTATACCAGGTAATTAACAGATGAATCAGATGTGTTTGAGTAGGGAAATGTTTTGCCAGACACCAGCCCTCCAGGACCAAAGTTGTCCTTTAGATCACAGGAATGTCTGAAGTTCCAGTGTGGCTGTAGCCAGTGTAAAGATGTGATAGTAGAAATAAATATAATTCTTTGTGAATAAAGGCATAGAGTAGACGGGTTAAATTACACAGCATGATGTGCTGGATAGATGTTCTGCTTTTAGGAAACACTGTAATGATTTAAGCTGACATTTGGATTCACACAGTAGAGTTGTTCTTGGTTTGTTTCCCATTGATTCTCGCTTTATCAGCTTAGACTTCCATGCTGGGAGAAAATAAGTTTCAAGGAGGTGTCACATTGGGTCTCCTAAATTGTTTATTTTCACTTCTTTGCTCTCTTCTT
Source organism: Ancistrus triradiatus (assembly GCA_025084515.1). Taxonomy (NCBI): domain Eukaryota; kingdom Metazoa; phylum Chordata; class Actinopteri; order Siluriformes; family Loricariidae; genus Ancistrus; species Ancistrus triradiatus. Next base: position 13,861 of record JAJAGP010001131.1, read on the forward strand.
ATTGTTTAGTGTTTTCTAGGAGACAGCTGTTGAGTGTTGCAGATGTTAGTCTGAAACGCTGTGTTGCATGTGGCTTGTGCCAAAATAAAGAAATGTAGTACAGAGACAATTTGGGTGCCTGTGGTTGTTGTTTAGGACTGCATTTATCTCACATGAGCATTTTCTTATCTGTTTTGTACGCTCTTTCATATTTTAATTCCATGTGTCTAGAAAAAGTGTTGCATTTTGATGATTTAATAACAGTAAATCTGCAGTGTATTGCAAGTCATGTGAAAGGCTTTCTCTTTGGTCTGTACAGGTTCATCACTATTAGCCCCTTTCGAAAACATAAATTAAATGTTCAGGCAAGAAGTTGCTGTTTTATATTTGATACATTCAAAGATTCTTAACTTAATTTCTAGTGGTGGACCTAAAAGTCAAACTCCAGCTCCTGTTGACTGCTAGCTGATCTCCGATTCCTCAGACAGCACTGTATCAAGAACCATCATTCGTCAATAGTTGATAGAACCATATGGGCAAAGAACAAACTTTTGTCAAACACCGCAATAAGGAGTTATATCCACAAATGCCACTTGAAACTTTACAGTGTAAAAAGAAATCTTATGTTAGCCATGTTCAGAAACAACATCAATTTCTCAGGCTCGGAGGCATCTGGGTTGGACCATCACACAGTGGAAACGTGTTGTGGTCAGACCAATCAGTATTTTAGATATATTGTAGAAGAAATGAATGCTGTGTGCTCTGTACCAGTGACAAAAAGGACCATCCAGAGTAATACCTTCAACCATTCCAAAATCCAGAGTATGGCATGGCATGTCATGGTATGGGGTTGCGTCAGTGCTCTTGGCACAGGTCATTTACACTTCTGTGATGGCAGCATTAATGCAGAAAATGCACTGGAATGTTAGCTTCTCAGATGTACGTTTTCAGTTTTTGTCGTTGACTACAACGCAGCACCAGATGTATTAAATTATTTCATGCTTGTCTGAGTCAAGTCTTAAGTCTCTGACATGCAAGTCCATAGTGAATCAGTAAATTAGGTACTCGGGTGAGCCTCAGGTTAGGAGTCTGAGATTGAAGTCAAAAAGTTAATTATCTGTGTCTTTTATGAAGGTGCAGTATTTTTCAATAAAAAGCAAGACATCCATGAAATTGTCATGTAGTCACACAGTACAAGACATTGCACAAAGTGTTATGTCATCTTAACTTTTTTGGCTGCTTAATGCCAGTCCTTAGCATTTATGTGTCATTCAAGCAGTGTTTGTACATGGATTTCACATGGAAAACGTTATTTTTTTGTTTTTTTGTATTCATTATTCGTTTGTTTTTGGCTCTCAAACAGGAGCACCTTGTCTGCTTGTGTTCCCTGCATTTTGTCCTCAGCTACATGTGTATTAACAGGCTCAGTCCTGCTGGCTCCATTTGTTAAAATACAGTGTGTTTGATCCAACTTGTATGCACTTATTAGGTCAACTTCAGAATAATAATTAGAATAGGGTGATGACATGTTTGTTGCAGATCATATGAAATTTATTATAGGGCTAGGCTTGTGCTGGTATTACAGTTTGTTATACCATGACTGATAAATATTAGTGGTGCCTTAGTTCAGTTTTTGTTCCTGTTGACATTACTTTAATGTTAGTTGCTGATGATTGTGTTTTTCTTATACAAAATAAAGCATACGTCTATAAATGTAGAAAAGCTATAGCATGCTAAAGAAACCTGTGCAAATCGGCCAGATTGCATTTTGTTCAGATTTAAAAATCAAAATAACATTTGTAGGGACCCTTTGTAACACTAAAATGTCTGTAACGTTTAATGCATACATTTTAAAACATTGGTTTAATCCTCTATTGAAATTACAAATGTACTAGTGTGATTAAATCAGCATAATCAGGGTAATTAATCTGTGTCACTGTGCCACTTCTGAAGCTTCAGCTTATTATTGCAGTGTTGGTCTCTGAGTGAGTTGTTTGTGTTTATATTTAGGTGATTGATTGTGGTGTTGAAAGATGCCATACCTCTACTGCCTCATGAAACACTAACTGCAGATTTTAGTAGAGTGGAAATTTTAAATCTTGGCAGATTATTTTTAAGAAAAGAAAATGAATGAGGGCTTGGCATCCCAAAATGTTGTGTTCATTGCTTATCAGTTATTGTGTATTATTAAAAATTTAATTTGTTTAGAGCTGGGATTTAGGGTATATACTGTCTAATAGATATTTCTACCTATAATGATTTGGGTAGGTGATGATAAACCAATGTTGATTTTCTTAGATGACTGGGCAGGACATCTTAACAATTTGTATGATGGATTTAACTACAGGAAGATGATGAGTAGGGATCTCAGTTTGTTTCAAAATAAAATTCTTTAATGTGTCCTCCTTGTGTAATCCGAATGAATTAGTGTATTTTTGAATGTTTTTGAAGTTGCAAAAACTAAGTGGGTTTGAGAGCATTCAATATTTAAATCAGTGTTATTGCTTACATGCAAAATGTCAAGCATTCAAACGTAGAGTTGTTTCTATTATTGTTGTTGTCGTCGTCATCAGTGGAATTGCAAGTTAGGAAAAGCGTAGTTTTTCATTTGCTTACAGAACTCTGACTTGGTATTTATGGCCTGGATTAAATGCTTGATCCACTTGTGAAAGCTCTCTCCATCAACTTTCATTATCAGGCGTATATCTTTCCACATAAATGCTGTTTATGTTCATGCTTCGAAAGCTGGGAGCACCTGCATTGTAGTCAGGGTGTAGAAAGGTATTTGTAAATGCTGTTTCAGATTTAGAACCACACTTGCAAGAGAACTCCATAGACTGTATGTGTACTTTTAAACTGGACACATTTTAGTGGTTCTTTTGCCTGCATGTTCTTTTTTGCATTGCACTTTTCAAATGCTTTGCTCTAATCAGGACTTCAGGATCTAAAATATGGTCCCGCTTTTATTTATTTATTTATTTATTTATTTTACAGTCCAAACCAATGCAGGAGTGATTAAAGTACATGATTATGCAGTCATTCCTAGTACACGTTCCAGATGATTAGACCTTCAAATGAGCGTACCGGATAGCAAGGAAAACAACAAAGACCGAGATGGCAAACTGCAAACTCTCACCAACGGACATAAAGCCTCTACTGTCCCGCTATATACAAGAAAAGTGGCAAGCTGAATGGAATACACAAGTCAACAACAAGCTGCATGAGCTCAGCCCCATGATAGGCAACAGACCCAACACATACCTGGACAATCGATGGGACCAAGTTACATATACTAGATATCATATTGGACATACCAGACTGACACACTCTTTTTTTTTGCTGATGGGTGAAGAACCCCCACAATGTAGAACTTGTCAAAAAACAATCACTCTAAAACACTTGCACACCGAATGCCCTAGGTATCTAGCGGGAAAAACATAAACTGCTAATGTCAAACACACTACCCGAAATATTCAACCAAGACCAAGCAAGCAAATTACTGAAATTCCGAACTCTCACAAACCTAAGAGCCCATATTTAAGGATGCAACAATAACATTACCTTTCCTGCAAAGAAATGGCCGATGTGCTGAAGTGACGTTAAAACTCATCAACCAACCAACCAAACCTTCAAATGGGGAATTTACTACATTTGATTGTGTGCTTTTCTTATTGAATTTGACCAACATTAGAATTTTTATTTTTATTTTGAGAGCTCTGTTAATGAGCTTATTCACTGGAAATGAAAATAATCTCCCAAACACCTTTTTGTGAATGCCCAAGTAGTTTGTGTTTGTCAGTCAGACAGGTCAATTGTTGTTCTGCACTATCCAAGCAGTGCAATTCCAGTCACAGACACAATACAAGGAGAGATAATGTTCATGAAAGCACAATTTCAGTTAACTATATCAGTTAATGCTGCTCTGGAACACGTGCACTATTGTAAAGTTATGTAACGAAATGTGGTCTTATTTAAAAGTAAAGCTGTTATTTTAGCATTTTTAAAACTTGCTTATGTTCCAGTATGCAAATTAACCAGTTTACGAGGAGAATGAATGGAGAATGAATCTTTATAATCTGTTTTCTTGCTGAGCGTAGAAGTGTAGCTGTGTTTATTTTAGCCTGTACTGTTTGTTGTTCTTTTGTGTTGTTGTAAAACTACCTCGTAACACAATGTACTATTATTTAAAAAAAAAAAAAAAAAATGCAGAATTAGTTTTCCAGTTCAACTTTGGGCTAATGTTTGGGTGAAACATTGATTTGGCCATATAGATCTTGCTGCGGCAGCATTGCAAAACACATGTGACAAGACAACAATGCGTAAATGCTTTGCCTTTGGTCACTGCTTGTATGACCTTATTGTCCTTCAGTTTTTTAAGCACAGGAGTGTTAGCCTGTGAAGCTCTGCATTGTCCTCTCTACAGTGGGAGTCTTGGTGATTGTCTTCAGTGAGTTTGTTGGTTTATGTAGCTCAGGTATAGCTGGCTGTTCAGTCTGTTGTCTAGCAGACTGTGAGCAAGTCATGGTGGATTTTGCACCAGGTTACTGTCTCAGCAGTGGTTTCTGGTTAGATCTAGTTAGCTACTCCTGCTGAGCCTCTCAATAGATTGGTGTTCCCTTTCTGGCATTACATTTACATTTACAGCATTTAGCAGATGCCCTTATCCAGAGCGACTTACAATTGGTACAATCTTACAATCCAACAATTGTGGGTTAAGGGTCTTGCTCAAGGACCCAACAGTGGTAGTTTGGTAGAGGTGGGATTTGAACCCTGGACCTTGTGGTCCAGAGTCCAGTACCTTAACCGCTAGGCCACCACAGTCCCATAAAACACTAGTGGATCCCAATTTTTTTATTTAAATATTTTCCTTTTTTTTTTATTTTTTTTTTATTTACATTTACAGCATTTAGCAGACACCCTTATCCAGAGCAACTAACAATTGATACAGTCTTACAGTTCAAGCCAATTGTTGTTTAAGGGCTTTGCTCAAGGACCCAACATTGGCAGCTTGGCATAGGTGGGATTTGAACCCTGGACCTCAGGGCCGTAGTCCAGTACTTTTAACCAATAATTTAAACCGCTAGGCTACCACAGTCACAGGCAGTTTTCACCTGCCTGAGATAATTCCGGTTAGGCTACCAGTAGGTGAGTGTGCGGCTTTTATTTTTTCTTGCTAAATTGGAAATTAAGTTTAATTAATTTAACTGCAATATTAATAAGGCTTAACTATATTTTTTTACTATTTACTGTACTGTTTACTATAATAGTATTTATGCTTGTCTATTTGCTGTCAGACAGTTTACATTGGTTTGGTATTTGTAAAGCAAAATCTTGGTATCTGTCCCATACGGATACAAAATGGTATCATTGGTGCCCTATGTACATAGTATCCATAGTATGTGTATTTGTTCGGACAAGACCCGGTTTAATATTTGCCTTGACTATGTACAGTCTTGATAATTAGCTCATCTGGTGTAATTACTTGAAATTCAAGGTCAGTCGAGTTAGATGACTCTTAAAGAAATGTAACCTTTTTGTAATTATGTGTACATTGGAACCTCGGAATTCAAACTTAATTGGTTCCAGAAGCCCATTGATATAATATGCATATATACAACATAATATAAGATGCATAGGCTGTCACCCAATTTCTCCTTCTTGTTCTTGTTTTATGGTGATCGGCATAAGTATTGGTGCATTATCGGCACCGACAGGTGGAAGATGGCACCACGGAGTGTTCTGTTTAGGGTGCTGATGTTCCAATATGGAATTATTGCTTGAAATTGTGGACAAAAAATTCAAATGGACAGTTCGTTGCTGAATTGTTTGAGTAAAAGGCGTTCAGCAGAGTTTCATTCAGAGGTTTTCAACTGTATATTTTATCACACACACGACATACATACATATATATATATATATATATATATATATATATATAATATATCTATATATATATGCATATATATATATGCATATATATGCCTATGCATATATTTATGCATATATAATGCATATGCATATATATATATGCATATATATGCATTGCATTATGCCGTAGCTCAGAAGTGCATCTTTTTTGGTGCACCCAGCTTGGATAAATTCTTGAACAGGCCAATTTCAGTCACTAACGGCCTTGCTTAACATCCCAACAGTGGAAGTATTATTGGGTCTGAACTTTTCAGTAGATAGCACAGAACACTTTTTTTTTTTTTTTTTTTTTTTTTTTTTTTTTTTTTTTTTTTTTTTTTTTTTTTTTTTTTTTTTTTTTTTTTTTTTTTTTTATAATTACTTTCAGAAAAACAAACAAACATGAGTTAACATGATCAGGTGTTCCATATAAAAGCTTGGGCTGTATCGTGTGGTTCTATTGATGCATTTATCAATTTCCGTAACCTTTTAGCCTTACCGTGTATTAATCAACACTGGGTATAGCATTCATTGGCTTTAATCCAGTCCTGAAATGTTCAAACAGTGAGTGTTAATTCACAAGCTCCTCATGAGTTAAATGAGGTGGACTGTGGGACCTGTAAGCCATGTTATGAACCGATGTGTTCTTGGAATCTTGTTTTAGCAAAGTATACATTGTCTGATGGGCTCAGGTCATGCAGTGGTCTAATTATTTATATGTCTCACAAATTATCAAATTATATTTAATGTTTAGAATTATTTAATTATATAGCCCATCACTAAAGTTAACCATGCAGCAACCGGAGACATTGAAGTTCCAGCTAAAGTCAGCAATGGAAATCTGCTTTGTTAATCAAATCTGCTGCGTCAGGGAGACAAAGATTATTTTCCTTTCACTGGAGTTGTAAGTGTAACGTAGCAAAAGGTAAATGTTTTTAGTGACTTAATTTGTTTAAGATTTGTGTAAATTTGGGGGAAAGAACACGCACATCAGTCTTTCCAATTCAAAACTAGTATGATTCGTTTTCAAAGTTGACATAAAATACATTAATGTTAGAGCTGGGCATTTTATATTATCCATCCATCCATCCATCCATCCATCCATCCATCCATCCATCCATCCATCCATCCATACAAAATTTTGTTTAATTTTGATCCTAAACATGTCATTCTAAACCACTAGAATCCAAGAGCAAGAACATTGACATCCTTACATAAACTGAGCAGTATTCTTCATTTAGGGTGCAGCTGAGGTGAGAACAAGCACTCCACAGAGACTTCACTGATTCTGGACATTTACTGTTGCTTCTAAATATGATTTTATATGCATTTTAAAGGCGTTGTTGTTTTTTTGCTGCAGAGTTCAGACAGGAAAATACCTGTCATGTCTGTCACTTTGTTTTCTTTTGAAATGTGGATGGATGAGAATATCTTTATTCATGAGAATAAATGTACTCCAAGAGCCACTGATGCAGCAAAGTTTTATAGACATTTGGATCAGAACCAGAGTTACTACAGGAGAAACTTTCATCGCTGAGTGGGGACTCAATTTCTCGCTAATTCTAACCACCAAAATCCTGAAAAAACTGTTACATCCAAACTGCATATCAAATGAAAATGGTGTTTATCAGCATTCACAACTGAATGAGTGGGAGGGAAAACAAATCGGTACAAGAGGTCACCGAGTTAAGTATACGACACCTTTAACCTGGACCCTAAATGTGCTTTGTCTGGTTTGCTTTGCCCAAGATTTTTGCACCCCACGCTAATTCTAATTGTACTGGACAACACAAAGGTTTAACTATTACTCAGCATAATGGGTTAAAATGTATTTATTTTTTTTGTAGTTAATGATAGTCTGAGAAAGGATCACTAATTTCAGGTTAATTCTGCTCATTATAAAGCAAAGTCTAATATAAGCTACTGAATTTAACAAATAATTTCTAAACCATTGAGTTGATAATACTGAGTTGTGATAGCAGACAATTATAAAAAGGAAGCAGAACCCATACATATTTGCTGACTGTACAACTGGTGATATTTTTTTATGAAGAATAATGATGAACACAGTTTTGTTTTTTAATTATTTGTTTTTCTATAATACTCGACAGTGGACTCTGAGAAATGTTAAATTTGTTTTTGTCTTAGCAAAAACTGAACATTTACCTTTACAGCATTTAGGAGACGCCCTTATCCAGAGCGACTTACAGTTGATACAGTCTTACAATCCAAGCAATTGTGGATTAAGGGCCTTCCTCAAGGACCCAACAGTGGCAGCTTGGCAGAGGTGGGATTTGAACCCTGGACCTTCTGGTCCATAGTCCAGTACCTTACTAGCTAGGCTACCACAGTTGCCACACTTGCAATGTAGCTGCAATGAAACCTATGAAATCTCTAAAAATCAAAAAGAGAGAACAAATGAAATGCCAGCATTGGGGAGCTTTGTTCATTTTGTTCGTGCACATGAGATAACTGATGTGTACCAAAATTCTCGATGTTGGTTTAAAGGGAATGCCATTGTTGAGCCACCTCAGAATAACACAGTTGGTGAATAAGGAAGCTTTTGTCTTTTTTATGCCCCATTGCGTTTGATCTGTATTCTGCCTGGCTGCCTGCGACCGTCCTGCTTTAGCACTATCACACAGGCTTCTCAGCTTTCATTGACGGCAGATATTAACTGTCTGTGGTGTAGAGAAGGAGGGGTGAACTGGCAGATCTTTTTAATCTCGGCAGCATTTCGATTGTGGCTTGGTGAGAGTGCTCACTTCTAATATTCTGAGAGGTTTCTTGTAGGGGGTTATAAAGGCAGTCATTTATTTGCTTGGTAAATAATTTGCAGTTTATCTTTAAGCGCCAGGGTTCAGTGAGGACCATGAATTTGCCTGAGAGCACAGTAAGAAGTGCTGAATCAGACAGCATTAGTATGGAGATGGCTTTAGAGAGATAGCTTTTGCTTATGAATGAGGACATTATTCAGTCATTTAAACAAAGTCCAAATTAGGTGTAACACAAGGCTGGGTAGCAGTTTCAGTGTCGCTAAAGTGAATGTGTGGTGGTGGTGGTGTTGTTGTTGTTATTATTAGCAAAGGTTTCAAAATTCATTTTCACAGCCTTTTTTCTATGTAGTTTAACATTTGTAAACATTTAGGTGGAGACGTCTGCCAGTTATTGACTCACTTGCTGTTGTAATTCACTCATTAATTAGATTGTTCTGTATAGATCACCTATATAGCGCACTAGTAAGGGAGACATCCAAACAGAATTCAGACAACACTTACATGAGTGCACCAGAAACACCTCACTTAGACCTGTGGTAAAGAAACAGAAGTGGTACACCACTGATAACCTCACAGGACAAGAGAAATTAAGGCACTTCAGAAATGGGCTTGGGCAACAATGGAAGTTTAAACAAACAATTAACATCTCCCGAATTTCAGGATAAACAATATTAATGTAAGGGGTACTTTAATGGTAATGTTTTCCAGCCTGATGAGCATCAGATACTGAAAGCAAAGGTTCACATACTTTTTGCCACTCTAATACTTTTTATCATAAGTGTGTTATCATATTGGATCATTTTCCTCAAAAAATAAATGGCCAAGTATGATATTTCTGTCTCATTTGTTTAACTGGGTTCTCTTTATCTAATTTTAGGACTTGTGTGCAAGTCTGATGAGGTTTTAGGTCATATTTATGCAGAAATAGAAAATTCTAAAGGGTTCACAAACTTTGAGGCACCACTGTATACTAGGTTTGTGGTTATTTTTCACCATTCTATTCATAGTTTTTCAAATACTGGGAAAAATATAAAGAGTAATTACTAGATTTGGTTAGTTTAGAAGTTTACATTTTTATAATAGAATTTTATTTCTTAGCACCTTTCAGGAAACTTTTAAACCACTGTTTCTAGTAATTTATATTAATTGCAGAGTTTTTTTTGTTTAAAAGCTTGTGCAAGAAAATGTGAATTATTTACACTTCAAAAACAAGGATTGTCCTTTGAGGGTAAAATTGGTAATTGGGAGAAAACTGAGTCATCATCTGTATCTCAGAGTTGAATGAAATTGTGAGCAGACTGTGTTGTTAGACCGATAGTAATTACTGAAAAAATTAGTTTTGTCTGACTCATAAACAATGCAAAACAATGGCATTGTTTATGTCTAGTAAAATAAGAGTTCTTAATATTTTGCAGTTGAATGACACAAAGTTATATGGGTAACTCTGGAGTTTCTGATTTGAGATATAAAACCAGATATGAATACAGGTGTGTGAGATTTGGATATTTGGTTGAGATCCATGAGTTTTTTTTTTCCAATTTATTGGCTGTATAGTACATTCTCACATCAAGTAACCCTGGCAGTGCAAACATTATTAAGGGAGAACCCATGCCTTTAAAACTACAGCATACGCTGACTCAAAGCAATCAAATGCTTGTCCGTGAGCCATAATGGGGCTGTTAATTCACTTTAAGTAGTGTAAGAGTACTTGTGTACTTGGGCAGAAAGGACATGTACATCTTCTCAAATGGCTTTGTCAACACACACATTTGATTGGTGTTGGGTTTACATAAAAGTGAACTTTTTGGGTTTGTTAGACTTGTCTTGCACGAAAGGATTTGGATTTAGAGTTTGCCATTGCTGAGTTGTCCAAAGGGTCACAGTAAGGTCTGATGACCAGGACATTACTGAAGCTCCCATGCATCTGCAACTCTGGTGATTTCTTATCACAGGTGTAAAATGGAAATGCATATCATGCTGTCGGCGGCAGAATGTAATGTGCAGTGCATTCACAGCAGTAGAGCAATTAGTCAGTAAGTGTGCATATAACACTGCTGCTAATAAATATAAACAAACTTCTGGACTGATATCTCAAACGTAGGAGGAAGCAGAAAGCTGAACAAGCAGTCTGTGTTTAAATGTGATGATTTATTAGTACGTCACCATATACAGTCCTGTGGAAGTGTGTGATTTGATGCTCTGTGAACAACTGTAAATTCTATCTAATGCCTGAGATTTGTCAGCACATAGTGTCTGCTATCTGCTGGTTACAGTACACTGTTGAGGATTCTTGCCCTTTTTTGTCTGTATATGGATGTTGTCTAATCTTTGTTATGCCAAGATCAAAACTGTCTGTCTTTTAGACCATAGTTTATCTACTCAGAGCAGAAAATTCAGGAATCCAAGTATTGTCGAGGTTTATCATTAACTTGGCGGATTTGTTGGGGAAACAACTTTTTGTGTGTGAGTGAGATGATTAGTTGTTACTTTAGTCAGCCGTAGATTGTGAAAAGGATAAGCTTGGAACAGTAGCTACTAAAAGACTGTTATGAAAAGGATCGAAGATAAGCTAAGCTGACTCATTTTGAACCTAGAGAGAAAAGTATTAAAAGCTGTGTCTTCGTCTCCCCACTAACTAAATGGCAATGCTCTGGTTCCCTTACCTCATTCCGGTCTTTTTGGAAAAATACTTAAGTAACCTATTTTATGAAGGTGGCATTAATAAGGTGTTTTCAATACAATGGAGATGACAATTAGGTGTGAGTGGGCACCCTGCTTATTTAAAGAAACAGGGATCTATCAAAAGTCTGATTTTAACAAAACATGTTTGTGGAAGTTGTATCATGCACGAACAAAGGAGTATTTCCTGAGGACTTCAAAAGAGTTGTTTGAGCTATTCAGGCTGGAAAAGGTTACAGAGCCATCTCTAAAGAGTGTGGATTCATTCAGTCAGACAGATGTGACCAACATAGAGCAAATCAAGATCATTCTTGCCCTCCCCATGAGTGGCTCGGCCAACCAAGTCACTCAAAGCAGGCGTGTATACTTGGCAAGGTCACAAAGGACCCAGGGTGGTAACTTCTAAGCAACAATGAAGGCCTCGATCTCAACCACTTGGTAAGGTTAATGTTCATAGTCCACATCAAAGAATACTGAACAACAATGGTGTGCATGGCAGTGTTGCAAGGAGAAAGCCACAGCTCTTAAAAAAGAACATTGCTGCTTGTCTGAAGTTTGCTAAAGATCACATGGACAAGCCAGAAGGCTATTGGAAGAATGTTGTGTGAACGGATGAGACCAAAATAGAACTTTTTGATTGAAAAAGAAAAACGTTACGTTTGGAGAAAGGGAACACTGCATTCCTGCATAAGAACCTTATCCCATCTGTGAAACATGGTGGTGGTAGTATAATGGTTTGGGCCTGTTTTGCTGCATCTGGGCCAGGACGGCTTGCCATCATTGATGGAAGAGTGAATTCTGAATTATATCAGAGAATTCTAAAAGAAAATGTCAGGACATCTGTCCATGAACTGAATCTCAAGAGAAGGTGGGTCATGCAGCAAGACAACGACCCTAAGCACACAAGTCGTTCTACCAAAGAATGGTTAAAGAAGAATAAAGTTAATGTTTTGTAATGGCCAAGTCAAAGTCCTGACCTGAAGTGAGCAGTTAATGTGAGGAAACCCACCAACATCCCAGAGTAGAAGCTGTTCTGTACGGAGGAATGGGCTAAAATTCCTTCAAGCCGGTGTGCAGGACTGATCAGCAGTTACCGGAAACGTTTAGTTGCAGTTATTGCTGCACAGGGGGGGGTGTCCGGGACCAAGCAGTCAAAGACCAACAGGCAAGGAGTTCTATCCAAAAAAGGGTTTTATTATATCCATTGTCAGATCACAAAATCAATAAACAAACTTAAGTAATGGGCCCTTAAAAGAAATCAACAAACACTACTCACAACTGAATAACAAACTCGGCTTCAAACAAACCAAAAGAAAGGAAAAAGGAAAAAAAAAAACACAATGAACCATGGGAAAACCTATATACTAACTGATCAAACCATGAAACTAACAAATGGGGAAAAATTACAAAACATTAATAGAAACCCCCCCTTGCTGGCACAACTGATGGCATAGTCCAATTCCAGATCTCCATTTAAGCAGGCTCTGCCCTCTGTCGCATCTCTTAGCCAGGACCCAGAAGGAAAACTGGAGCAGCAGGCATGGTAACTCAAACATTAAAACAAAGAAAATTAATTACACTAACTGACAATGACAAACACTAAACTAAATGTGCGTGCCTCATTTAGAATACCATGTAATGTCAAAATACTAATAAACACATTTTGTACTCACAGTGCAAACAGACTGTGTTTATTTCCCACAACATAACTACAAAGAAACACTGTAATAAACTTAAGAGAGTGCCTTACATTATTATAAAATAAAATACAACAAGACTAAAGAAACATTACCTGTTCAATTCAGTTGTGTGGCTGTAAGACCAGCCATCACAGGGGGTCACACCAGATACTGAAAGCAGGTTCACATACATTTGCCACTCACTAATATGTAATATTGGGTCATTTTCTTCAATAAATAAATTAAGTATAATATTTTTGTCTCATTTGTTTAACTGGGTTCTCTTTATCTATGTTTAGGACCTGTGAAAATCTGATGATGTTTTAGGTCATATTTATACAGAAAATTCTAAAGGGTTCACAAACTTTCAAGCACCACTGTATGTAATATACACTTTCTGGCCCCTTTATTAGGTACACCTCCTTGTTTCTATACTTATTGTCCTGTTCATTGGTTCCGCGTGCCATACATATGAGATTTGTAGGTCTACAAATACAGACTAGTTGATCTGTTTCTCTGTCTGCCTTGTTAGTTGCCTTTCCTCCGTTCTGTAATGTACCCCCAGAGGACCACAGATCAAGTGCTATTTGGGTGGTGGATCAATCTCAGCACCGGTGGGTTAGTGTGTGTTGTGCTGGTACAGTTTGATCTCAAACAGCAGTGATTCTGGAGGTTTTTAATCACTGCTCATTCACTGTGAACTCCATTAGCCACATCTTCCATGATGCTACACCTTGCAGATGTAAAGTCAGAGACTTTAATACATGCACTTAATAATCCGGTCATAGTCGGATTTCTGCATTTATATGATTATTCAAATATTCATGTATACAGCATACACCAATCTAGAAACCACATTAAGTAATCTGATCTCTCATACCATGTATACCAGTTACCCGATTTCAGTCGGATTTGGCAGTCTGTGCACAGAAGGGCTAGTGGGGGGAAAAACTTGGTTGCCATGTCTACTTATTCTTTGAGATTTCACTTTTTTTGGACTTATTTACATAGACCAGGTGGGGGGATTCTTACGTGGGATCTGCCAACCCTGGAATTAAACGCAGCACCCGGTAAACGACTATCGAATACTTTGTGGTGTCTCTGAAACGCAGTATCTACTCAAGAAAATTAATTATTTGTTTATTTAATGTTAAAAATAGAAGCTTTTGTCACATCTTCCTGTGAGATTATTGGCTGGTTGCAAAGTAGAAATCCGATTATTGCTTGTGTCATGTAAACCTGGAGGTTTCCCATTATCTGGTTACGCAAGTGCATGTCTACTCCTTGATTGGATTACTGACAGAATCTGATTGTCTGCAGTCATCGGATTTTTTAGTGCATGCAAACGCGCTCACTGTCTATGGCTTAAGTATGTGATTCTGCTAGTGGTGTAACGGTACCTTTGCCCAGTGAATGATGGCCATGCAGCTCTGTCTAATCTCCTAAACACAGACTTGTCCAAAATCTAAATGTGTAACTGAAGCCTGATGAATAGCCACGGTTTATCAAGCATGCATTATACTTATCCCCAATATCAGTTCTCACACGTATTTGTATGTGAACCAAAGTTACCTCTAATTTGTTATCATCATTTGTTTTAATTTTCCTTTTAATAGAACTCTTACGTGTTGAACATTTTGTCCAACATTTTACTATATAGGTTAGATGCTCAATTGCACAAATGCCCAAGGTAAGCTAGTGAAGCTTTAATGGACAGTGGAGAGGGTAGAACCTAATCGAATGCAGCATAAGTGGTGTTGTAAAAAGTCAATTATTTTAATGGCCATAAGAACCAGAAATTGCTGCCTCATGCCTTACGAGGATGTTCAGTTGTCTTACAATGTAATATAGCTTCTCAAATGACTATTTGACTGATTTGACCGGGTTTTACCCAAACCCAGCACTAGTGAAGTTGTTTCTGGTTTCTCTCTCATATGAGAATGTAAATCTATCATGTCATGTTGATGCAGTACAACTTTTGTGTCAATATGCTTTCCCAGTAGTATTGTGCTGTGTCATCCTGCTTATTTAATGTGCGTCGCTGATATGTCTCATTCCATTACTTGCCTATCGGTGTGGAGCTCACTCCGGACTAACTTCCTACGCTTTATAAAGCTTCATAAAATTTGGGTGTCCAGCTCAATGCAAATGTCTGGACTGTCCTTTATCAGTACTGTCCTCCCACAGTGCCATCATCATCACAGTGAAAGTACTAATGAAGCTATAAAGCACTGTGGGTTTCCGCATTGTAGACTTGCAGCACATTGTGGCTTACTGCTCCTTGCCACGAATATTTGCCATCATACTTAACCACCTACTGTTTCCTGCTTTAGTGGTAACCATGGGCCACGGTGTCGGCTGAGGATCCGGAGGCCTTCAGACACACACCTACCGTGAGTATGACAAGAAAACCTTTTGAAATGTTTACGTTTACTATTTAATGTACTATTTAATATACAGCCAATATGAATCTTTGTATTCAGATAATGTACCGGTGAGATACAAACTTTGGACTTGAGTATATTCCAACACAAATGTTTAGCAAAAAACAGTTTGAATATTTAACAATACAAGAGCTCCCCTGGACAAAAAAATAGTCACCTTGTGTGTTTAAGGTGGTAGTCTTTTCAGGCTACTGCAGATGGCGTTGATCAGGCTGTCAATACCTGCGGGGTGTGAGACAGAATTCTTAGATTGAGATGAGGTGGTTGAGTGCAGTGAATGTGTTGTTTGGTGTGTGGAAAATAGGTTGCGAAGCAGATGTTACTGATTGGCAAAAAGCTGTGATTGCATTTGGGCATGTCAAAGGCCATAGTGGGAATGCTGCAGCTGAATTTGCAGGTGAATAAGAGAGTGCAGTCATACAGGTCTACCAGCAGTGGCAAAAATCCCAGTCTACAAGAAATTCTCATGAGAATTTTTGCCGAAATACGAAACTGACAGACAAATATCGCCGGTGTGAATTCAAGTCACTTATCACCGTGTCCACGTGTGTTTACTCTGGGTAAGGGCTGGGCGATATATTGAGTTTTTAAGATATGTCGATTTATTTTCGTACGAGATATGTGATGAGATTATATCGATATAGTTTACGTTTACGCATTAATATTATACTAGCTGAGATGCAAGTTCACTAATTCTCTTCGCCCTGTCTGCGTCTTGCACAATTTCACCCTAAATATCGTCAAAGTGATGCAGCTGAACAAGTGGCTGAGAATGCAGTGTTTTGGTCACAGGCTTTATTTGGCCACTGATAAGTGCAATATTGAATTCATTGATTTAATATAAGAAAAAAATTACATTACTAATATGCCATTGACCACAAGTTAATCTGTTTGAAACGTTTAGGCTCATAGCTACCACTTCTGAAATTGAAACGGGACTGTGGCGGCCTAGCGATTAAGATACTGGACTCTGGACCAGAAGGTACAGGGTTCAAATCCCACATCTGCCAAACTGCCACTGTTGGGTCCTTGAGCAAGACCCTTAATCCATAATTGCTTGGATTGTAAGATTGTATCAATTGTAAGTTGCTCTGGATAAGGGCGTCTGCTAAATGCTGTAAATGAAATGTAAATGTGAAGGTTAGTTTCATAAGCTATCAGATCTTGTCTCTGTCTGTTAGACTTTGACGTTGTTAGTGAATGAGAGATGGATAGAGATATATATATATATATATATATATATATATATATATATATATATATATATATATATATATATCTCGTGTATCGCAATATGAATATCGAGATGTGAGTTTTTCCCAGCCCCACTCTGGTTGCTCCGGTTTCATCCCACTGTCTGAAATAGTGGTCAACAGATGTGGGTTTTTGTAATTGCCAATGCTGATATTTAGAGAGCAGTGTGATCAATGGCCAATATATAATGCCGATATCATTCTTGTTTTTTTTTGTTTGTATGTTTGTTTTGTTGCCCTTAACAGCTACATTTAGTACCAGATAATAGCAGCTTCTTGTTTCTGGGGAAAAGAAAACCAAATGTGTAAATGCTTCCAAAAAAAAAACAGTGTTAGAATAGTGCACATGGTAGCAGCATATTTTTTTTGTTTGTTTTTAATTCCAGTCCCAGTTAAGAGCAGCAAGTTGTAATGCTGGAAACAAAGTTTTCATCATCTCATAAATGGCCCCAGTCTCAATGAAAGTCCTCGCAGCATCTCTGTTTTTAGTTCGTCAGTAGTCCCAGTTTATGAGCTGCAATTTGTAATGGAGGAAAGTTTCTGCACAATTTTTCAATATTGGCCTTGTGTGCACAGATGTTGACCAATGTCGATTATCTCCAAATTGTATTAATCAGCACAATTAATCGGCCAACCGACTAATCAGTCTGTCACTAGTCCACTAGACATGCGTTAGGTTAATTTATTACGCTAAATTGGCCTGTGTGTGTGCGTGCACCCTACAATGGATTGGCACCCTGTCTAGGGTCGTTTCTGCCTTGTGCACTATGCTGCCGGCTGGCCCCGGCTCTCCCATGATCCAGGATTAAGCAGATAAGTGATTGAATGCCTACATTGAGCTGCTGGATGACCAGTGTTTACCTTCTGCTCATTACCTTACCAAGGAACATACCATTCCTATGCTTGTATTCCAAGATGACAGTTCATGCATTCACAGGGCTGCAAATGCGACTGATTGGCATGATGAACATTCAGGAGCTGTCACAAATCTGGACTGGTCTGCATAATCCCCCAATGTGAATCCTCTTGAAAATCTGTGACACTACTTGACCGAATTGCACAACTTTTTTATGCAATGGTGGCTGGACGTTGATGCCGCCTACATCCAGAAACTTTTCCAGACCATGCCAAATCTAATCGCAGCTGTTATTTGTGGAGGTATTACACATTATTAGGTACATTTCAGTCGCAGGTGACAATTTTTATTGTCCAGGGGTCTTGCATTGCCAGTAGTAAATCATCATAACCCACTGACATAGTGGAATAGTCACTTTTTACAGTCTGAAATCAAAATTCGTTTAAAATGTATATTCATGTTTATTTGCTCATTTTCTCTTGCTGCATTCAAGAAACTAGAAAAAAGCAACATTTTTGAAGATTAATGAAATAAAAGGGTTGGAAGAGTGATCAGCTACCTGATTTAATAGTTCATTGAGCCACGCTTATTTTGCTTTTTACAACCTTCATGCTATTTATATGTGTCTAACAGCTTTTCTTGTCTAAATTGGGGAACATTGGCTCATTCTTCCTTGCAAACTTTTGTGGTGAGAGGGCAATGGACTGCTGCCTGAGAATCGAATTACATTCACCTTCCTAACATTAAGCTGCTGCATTTTGTTGGTGATTTTGTTAAAGTTCAGTGTTGTCTTAGTTGCATTGGTGCCACATGCACAACCCAACGAATCTCAGCCATAAAGACTGACAAGACCTTCAATGTCACCACTAGCCTCTTGGTGTCTTCCTTGTTCAGTAAACTGTTGGCTTGGTCATCCAGTTTATAGGGACTGCACAAATTAGGTAAGGAGTTGGTGGTGCCATACACTTTCTTAAGGTCTTCTGAGGGTTAAAGCCTCTGAATCAATTTTGTATCTTTCTCCTAACATGCTACATACCTCAACCTTTTCCTGGAGGTCTTTTGAAACTATCTTTCCAACCATGGTGAATTCTTTGTCTTACCAAGTACTACCAGTACAGCTTACAAGTTGTCTTTATTGTAATGCATTATTGTCGCTATTCAGGCCTGGTGCAGCATAGAACAAAAACTGACATTTCACTACACAACTGTACATGCACAACATGAGACAGCAGTGTGTACACAGGACATTTGACACAAAAAGTAAGCACAATGACACTAATAACATAAATTCCCTAAGTGTTGAAATGGCAGTATGACAGTGGAGATTATAGCTTGTTTTTTTTTTATTTCTTTTATGCTACAATGTGGAGAAATTGAATTAGATTATCAAGATTTATTTTAAGTTTCATGATGTGACAGATATTTGCAGGGTACAAAGAGACTCTGGCCTGCTTGTACCGCAAATCTGCTGATTCAGGCTAAACAACAAACGTAAATTTACTGTATGTCAATGTCTGTCTGTCTCTCCCCGTGTCAGTTTCTGAAACACAGTAGTATAGGTGCTTTTAATGGCAGCTACTTGTTGTAATTGTAGTGTAGTGCCATTGTAGTTACACTTCTTTCTCTCTGTCTGTTTCTGTTATGTGTAACATTTAAAATTTTAGGCTTCCACTTCTGTGTATGACATGGCCACAGCCTCATCTAGAGCAGACTGTCGCAATAACCAAGCAAGGACATCTCAGCTCGATGCCATCGGTAAGGATTTCTGTAAACAAACAAAGGCAGAACAGAGTAAAACTTTCAGTGCTAGCCATGATCTTGTGTAAGTGTTATAATGGTAATTAAATAGCCTCTACCTGTTGCCAAGTGAGCATGAGTTGAGTTCAATTTGGAGTGTATTGTTTCAGTTGTATGCGCCAAACTCAAGAGGAAGAAGAATTGGTTCGGGACGGGCATTTACGTGGAGGTGACAGCGGAGAGAGAGAGTCGGAAGACGGCCAAGTCGCATAACTCCTCCAGCCCCAAGTGGGAGGAACGTCTCACTCTGTAAGACCCTCCTCAAACCAATCTATGTCTTACCAAATCATGCCGTTAGCAGCATGAATTTGTAGTTTGACAAGATTCTTTCTCAACTAAAGACTTTCTCAACTTTGTCACTGTCATAAGAGATGAGGTATTTTACATCTTCCATAGTTGATTTGAACTCTATAGATCATAATAGCTTGCAGATCAACATGGATGTAATTGCTTTGTTTGTGTTTTACTCTAGTTTTATCATAAAACCTTTGCTTGTCTACTGTTGGGATGCAGTGAGCAAGCCTATTTGTTAGATTCTCACCATGATAACATTGGACTATTAACTATCTGTTGTGTAGCATGTCTTCTTGCAGTTCTTGCATCTCATGATAACTTGGATATTTAATATACATACCCAATTTAAAAAAGGTAGAATATTTAAAATGAAATAATAGCAATCTAATTATAACTTTTATATGATTGTAAACAGTAAATATAAATGATTTTTAATGTTTTCCAGTGTCAGCTTTTATGTCACATTCATTAGCAGTGCAGGTTCAGAAGCCTGCATTGGTCATGCCATGGTGGTGAGTTGGTGCCATTGGTATGGGTAACTTGCACATTATGAAGCACTAATACGACAGCGGAGACTCTGAACTATTTCAAGTCCTATTTCTAGCGATAATAGTGGAAAGAATAAGGAATGGTTTGAATTGCAACAGTTATGATAGGACTGACTTCCTAAACAAATACAGCATGTCGTTGAGGTAAGTTGCTGCAGAGTGATACACAGTAACACGGTGGTAAACATCCCCCATCCAAGCTTGTGTTATAGGCATTAAATTCAGAAATAACAAAAAAAGTAAAAGTTGTTTAAATGTGTCAGTGAATCAATACTAGATGGAATTTTACAACCCATTACAGTGCTTTAGGACAGTACCATCAAAATATTGGTCTAATTCTCTGTGGGATCTGTGCCTTATTGTTTTTAATGAAAAGTATTCTACAGTGTATATTTTTGTTTGTTTTAAGCATTAAACACACCAATGGCTTGGAAGTAAACAAGTGGCATTTTGAAATCTAGACAGGAAAAGATTCAGGTTTGGCTTTTGGGATTTCACTAATAACTTTTGTTTGATACACTTTGTTGCAGCCCAAGCCATCACTATATCTTAATTTTCTGTGCATTTGATGTAATGGATAATTCACATCACATCAGTTCTGACATGTGCCCTTGATATTTTTGTATGGACTGTGGTGGTGCAGCGTAACGATGGACTGATCAGTGTTTTTGGGGCCAATACCAATCTCTGATCACCTTTTATCACCTTTCAGCATGATTTGCAGATAGCTGATACTGATCGAGGGCGGGGCTGGATGCTGCTTTCAGCCCAATCAAGACCTAAAACATGGGCTCCATCTCAAACCCTGTACTTTATACTCTACACAGAACAGTACGCAAAAGCTGTAAGCGAGAACGAGTAGTGTCCCTGACGTTTTGTGCATAATGCACACTCGCGTACTGAATGAGCATACTGCTTTAACTGTCGAGCAATCCATACTGGATGGAATCTATTACGCGCTGTTTAGCTATGCCATGTCGGACGCAGCCATGGTTTAAAGTGATTTATTGCCATTTATAACCAACTACCTGCACATGCAGCTGAATACAATATGGGGTTTCTTTTGCCGTTTTAGTCTCTTAGTCAAAAGTTAGAGTCCATATTTCCATGTAACGTTTCAGCTAGGACCTGGGGGGTTCGTGCTGGGTTGCACTCCATAGATGAAACGCTAGATGAAAGTACAGAAGTGGGGTTCACACAGGGCTGCAGCAAATTGCATCGCAAAATGTGGGTCATTTGTGGGCGGCATGGTGGTGCATTGTCGCCTCACATCTCCGGTTCAATCCCGATCCTGGGCTCTGCCTGTGTGGAGATTGCATGTCCTCCCTGTGTTTGCTTGGGTTTACTCTGGGTACTTTGGTTTCTTCCCACATTCGAAAGGCATGCGTGTTCGGTTAATGCCACCGGCTAGGCACCGGCATTTCTGTGACCCTGACTGGGATAGTATAAGACAACAGGATAAGACAATGAACGAATACGGCTCATTTTTCAGACCACTGATTGACTCCCAGGATAAGCTAAATTAGAGAAATATCGGCCGATCACATATTTGGGTTGAAAATCGACCAACATGATACATGGCTGATCAATCCTTGCATCTCAAGTGCAATGGTTAAACTACTGGTCAAAAGATGATCCTACTCTTGAGCAGGGCCTGTAACTTACAATTGCTTTGACGGTATCTTGTAAGAGTCTATCAGTTATGAATTACTCTGGATTGAAAACTGGGATCATCAGTGCATTTCTATTTCTAACCCAGAACATTGCTGATCTATAGATAATGTTTGGTTTTCTGTGTGTTATGTCACTTCCCAAACATTAAAGGTGCTGAGCTGTATTCACAGAAACCACATCCTGATGACAGTTCACAAGATTTTCTGTACAGCTCAATATTAAACATGTTAGAGCTAGTCTGCTGATGACGGTAAGTCTTTGAATCGTCTGTGTAAGCAAAGGTACTTCTGTTTTGTGGTTTGCCAGCTGTGAACCAAGAGCTGCATTTCCTTGAACCATGCAGGTTAGAATTCTCTGTACACACACCTCCACCCACTCTGAAGGAAATCCAGCAGGGCTGCATAGTGTTGCTGGCACGGCTATCCTGTGCTTCTCGGCCAAGGAGGGGGCTGTCAGGGATTTTGCAAGTCATTGGTGTTGAGCTCTAAGTTTGGTGTAGAATTTTTAATCTTTTGTTTGTTTGTTTTTGGTGAGGCTGCAGCCTGGGGAATATGCCCATTTTGTGATGCCTCTGCAGTAGTCTGATAGGGTGTAGGACTGCTCATCTCAGTGAAAATGCTTCCATATTAAGATGATAAAATATATAAATGTTTTGACAGCATGTCCCTTTGTGTAATGATTTAGCATCAGGGGTTTAGAATATTCTCTCTTTCTGCATGAATTACCCCCATTATCCAGCAGCAATACCTGCACATTATTCCAACTGGACTAGCTTGTGGTGCATCTGTGATTTTTGCTTTTTGTTGACTTTTAGCTTTTTCTTCTCCAGACTAGACAGAGCCAGAGCTTGGAGCAGCTGTTGATGGGAACTGTTTCTCCAGGCTCTGTGTGACTGCTGATTGAATAATAGGGGAGATTGAGAGGGAAATGATTGAGGCGACTGGAAAGCACGCTACCATTTTGGCGAAAGCCCCTGTGTACTGAATACTAACCGTCATGCTCATCCGCAGAGAGCAGGAAGGGAGGGAGAGAGAGCCTGCCAGGAAAACATGGTTTGTCCTTCTGACTGATTTTTAGAGGTGTTTATAGACAGTTAAAATGGTGGGTCATGCTTAGTGTGTTGATGAGCTGTGCAGTGACTCTGAGCGACGAGAAGCCCTTTTCCACTGCCATAATGCCAGTGCTGATTTAATGAACCATGGAACCCTTTATTTTACAATTTACTGTTGCATGTTTTTGCTGCCTTATTTTGTTCTTTGTGTGTTGTGGTTCGTTTACAATGTAGCTTCTATAATCTGTTGCTCTTAACAGCAAATGGTTGTTTTTCCAGACCACTAATTCTTGGTTGACATCAATTTTGTCAAATAATGTCTTCAAACCACACTTCTTGCTCAGTTTGTGTCTTTTTAATACGTGTAAATTTAATGAGGAGCTCAGGGGCTGTCAAGTCAGATTTGTTTATATAGCGCTTTTTACAATGCAGCATTGTCTCAAAGCAACTATAATTTTAGATTATATCCAAGTCCAGTCCCAAATTTAGCAAGCGTAGGGTGACGGTGGCAAGGAAAAACTCCCTAAGTGTTATAAGGAAGAAACCTTGGGAGGACCAAGACTCAACAAGGGACCCAACCTCTTTGGGCGGCATAGATGATACATCTAAGAATGAAACTAATTTATCTAAACTAATAAATCTTGGAGTGATATTTCAAGTTCAATGTAAACTATTCACATCGGCATTAAGTTGTACGATACACAGAGTCACTCTAGGATCTTGAGTCTAAGCAGCAAAGTCGTTGGCAGCACTTTGTCCCCAGCCAACCAGAGGAGGGAGAGAGTTACTGCCCTCTGGTGTGGCCCAGGTATGGTGGGACCGGAAACTGAAGGAAACAGTCTGAGCAAAGCTGAAGCGGATGAACATCATGTGTGGGACCGGAACCGGCACAGAAACACAGCTCGGACAGAAAACAGGATATGTAATTAATTAGTTATTGATGAAGAGCACATTGTCTATTAACATTCACTGATGCCAGTTGTAGCATTAGACCCCGGCAGCATTAGCTGTAGCAGCATAGCTAGAAACTGTAAGGTAACACAGCCACAAGGGATCACCTGAGACATCAGCACGGGAGGCAGAAGACAGCAACCCAACGTCTCTGATCACCATAAGACCCTTTGACTATGAACCCTCAGCTCTACCTTTAGTCTAAGGTAAGGATGCACAAGTCAAGATCACGAGGACCGAAGCCCAGTTCAGCCAGACCCGACACTCCCGGCTAGCGGACAAGGCAGGCAGACCAGACATGACTCCAGACTCCGGCCCCGTAACCCGAGCCATGCATCCCGGTCTAAATTTAGTCAAAAGCCTGTGTAAATAACTATGTCTTTAGCCTAGACTTAAAAATTTGGAGAGTGTCTGAGTCTTGAATGAAAGTGGATAGTTTATTCCATAGTTGGGGGGCCATGTATAAGAAAGTCTTTTCCCCCTACTGTGACTTTTTTAATTCTAGGGACTAATAGAAGTCCTGCACCCTGCGAACGAAGTAGACGAGCTAGATTGTAAGACTCTGAGTTCACTCGGATAATGTGGGGCCAGACCATGTAGAGCTTTATAAGTAATAAGAAGTATTTTGTAGTCAATGCGGAATTTAACTGCTAACCAACGTAATGATGATAGAACAGGAGTGATATGATCAAATTTTCTAGTTTTGAGTTAGCACTCGGGCAGCTGCATTCTGAACTATTTGAAGTTTATTTATACATTTACTAGAGCATCCAGTAGGTAAAGCATTACCATAATCCAACCTTGAGGTTATAAACACATGAACCAGTTTCTCCACATCATTAAAAGAGAGGAAATGTCTATGTTTAGCGATATTACATAATTGAAAGAAAGCAATTGGAGTGATGTTGCTAATGTGCGCATCAAAGGAGAGATCTGAATCAAATGTGACACCTAAGTTTTTTACAGACAGACTGGGCAATACTGAACAGCCACCTAGATTAGGATAATTGAAAGTACCTAGTCAAGTAAATTCTTTGCATTAAAAAGACATTATTCTGGTAATTGCTGTTGTGTTTATTGAATAATCACTGACAAATGTGCTCTGAGCTTGTATTGTCCATGTGTGGTTGTTTAGTGCTTTTTAATGGGGACATATGTCAAACTCACTAAGACCTTGTCCTTGTTGAAGTCCTTCAATATTCAATGCTAATGAATATTATAAAAAAAAAAAAATTAATGCTTTTTCTTCACAGCAGTTTTCTGTCTCTGGAAGCTAGTAAAGTGTATTTATTCTGCAAATTATTCAAGATGCAATGGTGAGAGCCTTCAATAATCATATTTGCTGCATTCTTGTAATGTCTGCTGCTGCTTCTGTGTTTTCACAGGAATGTAACACCATATTCACATGTGGAGTTTAAAGTATGGAGTCATCACACTTTAAAAGCAGATGCTCTTCTGGGGAAAGCCACTTTGGACCTGCGTCAAGCCCTGGACCAGCACAACAGGAAACGTAAGAGACTTGCCACATCTCCCTCAGTTTTTCCCTGTGGCACAGGGCATTAAACACTGATTAGTAGAAAAGTTGTTATGGACAGGTACTTAGGAACATTTAGGTCAGATCCATTTTTATCTCTCTGTTAATAAAGTGTGTGCACTGTGTATATAGTTGAAAATGTGAAGGAGGTGCTAAAGCTGTCTGTGGAGAACAAAAATGGCGTGGTGAACTCCGGAGAGCTTACGATCTTACTGGATGGCCTCACTGTCGACCAGGAGCCTCTGCACAACGGCAATGCCTCCACTACAACCAGTGAGAATTCCTTCTTTTTTCTGCTGTCTTCCATTCACTTCCAAAATATCTCACTTACCTTAGTTGTCCCCTTTAATTCAAACTTCATTTTGTGTCTTTCAAAAGAAGTTCAGCAAAATGGAAACGCCATTCATGAGAATGGGGAGGAAAACAGCACTCGAGCCCAGAGCAGGTGAGGTTACTTCTCCAGGAATAAGCCCGTCATAAACTACCATTAGCCTGTGTGTGTTTGCTATTTTTTTTCAGTAACTTCGGAGCTTTCGTTGTGTTCTCACTAGAGGAACCAATAGCTCATACCATAATTGACAACGTTCTCATTTCATAGAACTGCATAGAAAACACTGTTTTGTAGACCAGAAGTACTGAACATTGCTTATTGCTAAAGCTTGTTGTGCAACTGGGATAACAGATTGATTTGTGGTAGTTTCTTTATCAAGTGTTACGCTTGGTCAAGAGTGCATAGGTAAGCTTATCATGTGGTTGACTTGTCTGTGGAATAGGACTGAATCTAAAATGACTCCCTATGTAGTCCTCTATATGCAATTTGGAATAATGACATTTCCACTCTTGTAGTATGCAAAATATCAAATGGGAAGCTGTTTCGTAACCCTATAGCTAATTTTTTATCTTAGAATGACATGACGTTAGTTCTTGTCTTTCTAATTTTGTTTGACTGGAAAGTCCGAAGCAAAAAACTCTTAGACGCTCTATTAGAAGCCACCTCTGTGGACTCTGTTTTGGCAGTCTAGTAAACAGTAGAGAAAGGACATTAAAGTAGCTTGACAGAGGACAGAGCACAGGCTTTGGCTGCAATTTGGGTCCCTTAAGATGAAAACATCTTGCCTTATGAGAGCTTAGCTGGCAAATGTTTGTCCTTGTATCATAATGTAGTGCAAATAAATAAATACTGGAGGCTGTACTGCCCCCATTATCAATATTACTACTCCGGCATGCATTTCGGCACCACCAGCTATGAACGTTCACCCTGCTGTGGTTAGTACCAGCTCCGGCTCCTTGTCATTTACAGATTAAGCACCGTCTTGGCTGGAACATGCTGCCAAACCTCAATCGAGCACCACTAAGGTGATCTTGTAATGTAAAATGAGCCTGATATCTATTTAATTGATTTTTATATTAAGTGTACGGTTTTAAACAGATGCCTTAATTCACAGTGACTTGCATCTGATACAGTTTTGCAATGCACAGTCCAAACAAATGTGGGTTATGGGACTGGCTCAAGAGCCCAACAGTGGCAGCTTGGCAGTGCTAGGATTTGAACCCTGTGCCTTCTGTTCAATAGTCCACTGCCTTAAATAAATTTGTTAGGTTTTTTTTCACTAGCAAATAATTTAACAAAACAGTACATTTATTGTCTTCATTAAGTGACGCAAGGATTCCGGAGCTGACTGTATATACTACTAAATCCAAGCTGGGCCATTCAGAGCAGTACTGAATATAAATCCATCTTGGAAAGTGTGACTTTAGTTCAGAATGGTTTCAAATTAGGAAATGTCTCAGATGTCTCTGTACCATGTTTGATAGTGAACAGTTGGATGTGTGAGACACAGTTATCAGTGTCCTCTGACTAAATCTGCTCTTGTCCTGGGAAAATGTGTCATTGTAACATATTTTCTTGTGGTGTTCAGAGCAGAGGTCCTTTTTGCCCTTTGTGGTTATCAGAAAGCTGCACCAGCCAGATGACTCATTCATTTCCTCCTTTCCCAGATGGCACAAAAACCATCTGATGCCAGCAATCGCTGTCAGTCTTGCACAGTAAGCACGTCATATTAGAAAATGTCCTCGCAGGCAGTCGTATTGCTTCAGTGTTGGTGGTTAGCTGATTTTGCATGTCTGTCTGGTGTCTGTGCATTTTCACACTTGTTCCAAGTGCTCTAGTCTGCAAAAGGTGTCTATTTTAGGCTGTTTTTTTTTTTTTTTTTTTTTTTTTTTATAAGCAAGCAAGGTTTCATCAAGGTTTGTTTACACAATTTCTTTCCAAACCTCAGTTATATGCACAACTGTGGTGAGCCATGTCTTTATTAAAATGCATAATATCATTTGCAAAACAGGAGTTTTTGTTACATCCATTTGTTGTTCAAGTTACAGTTTAATTAGTGTAATATGTATTTAATTAGGGTTCTACTTTTGCTTATCAGTTATCAACCACTTTGTTTATATATGTAAAATATAAATGTAATTGTTTGCATTGTTTGCTCAAATTTTTAAAGCAGTGACGTTATCTGCATGTCAAAGTTCCGTTGCCACCATTGTGAGACCCAAAATAGGAATTTACATGACATATTCAGACTGTCACTTATTCTATTCTTTCATACTGTAAATGCAAGTGGCGGGTCTTTCCACAGCAGCACTTCCTTTTTCGCACATTATTTCCTGCTGTGTTAGATCCCATGTCTTCCCCCAGCAGTTGAAACAGCTTTGTCTGGACCCCTCCAGATAACCTAAAAGCTTAAACTTGCACACAACTGCCTGATGCAAGTGTGGCCTGCCTCAATAGCTTATACCACCCACAATCTAGTCAGCCTTTCATGGTTTTGTAAACAGCATGGAATAATTAATCTTTGACTATGCCCCTTTTTATTTATTATTAAATACAGTTTGAGTATTCTGCATTGCTCAGTTAGCTACCAGTCTGGCAACGTGACAGCTAACACGTTTGAGAGAATTCACTGTAATTTTTTCCTAGAAAATCTCTCTTAAATGCATATACCTGGGATTGATAGAAGTGGCTTTAAAGAATTGCTGAACTGAGAACACACCAGGAGACTTGTCCTTTCCTTTCCCTGCCTTCTGCATCCTGCATAACAGTGGGCACAATGTCAGGATTGTGTTTGCGTCACAAGTGTCCTCTTATTACCAGCTGGGCAACATATAAAACATGACTCTACTTCCTCCCCTTTTATCACTGTGAACGGCCTCAGGCCACCATTCTCTTGGCAATATTTTTACAGAGCATAGACCAAACTTTGATTTTCATCTGGATACTAGGTTTAATTTTTCATCTGTCTCTACGTCTTAAAGCCATTCCTAATTTTGCCTGTTATTTTAAATCATTTTGCACTATGAGAATGTAATGGAAAATGTATTTTAAAGGACTATTGTGGCTAAAAATAATGTATGCAGTGCAAAGTCCCAACTTTGGACTCTGTCTCTGTTTCCGCATGTTTTTCCACTCGGTGTGCCATTTTCTTTTACATTTCAAATGCGTCCGGTTTCTTGGTTGTTCTAAATTGTCCCAGTGGCACTGTGTTTGAGCAGTATTGTTCTAACCTTCGGTCTCGAATAGCTGTTGATGCTGATGTTCCAATAAATAAACATTCATACCCTGTAAGTCAGGGCTGTCCAAAGGGTTTTTCTTTTTCTTCTTCAAAGGGGTCCCAGATTGGACCATATCAAAATACGCAAGGGCTGGTCTCGCTTTCCAAAAACGTTACTCCTAAATTATTCAAAACATTGTGTTTAAAATACCAAAAAAGACAATTGTACAGAACAAGTCATAGTTATTTAACTACTCAGTTTAATTTTGGTACAATTCCTAGAGCAGTATATGAAAAGCGTTTAAAAATACCACAACTTACTGTGGATTATTTAGACTGAACATTTTCTTTTCAACATTTGTGCACAATACCACATCTTTTAAATATGTCAAGTATCTTCCATCAGTATTTCTCATGTAGACTGTTTTATTACTCAGTTGCAGTAACAGAGCAAGTTTTACTATTCGTAAGTCACATAACCAACTAAATGCAATAAATATAGTATAGATAGTCCTTGTGTCAATGTTCAAGCCAAATGGCACAACTTACCAGAAGAAATGGACCACTAGAAACTAATGTAAGGGGTGGTGCTATGCCCTCGAATGCATTATACACGTTCGGTCTGGTTTGACAGCTGCATAGTTGTGGCGAGGAAGATTTCACAAGTGGTGATCAGTCAGTCTGGACCTCAAGTGACCTTTGTCATTTGACCTCAAATGTCTTTTATGTACTGCTGCCACCATCAAGTGGAAGATAAAATTGTAACGTGATGGCGGAACACTAGTTAATGTACCCTTAAGGCTGATACCACAAGGCCAATAAAATTCTGTCTACGGGCTGCATTTGGCTTTAGGGCTGGATTTTGGGCACCCCTACTGTAATTGGGTAAATACATTTTTGGTTACCCCCTTCAGCTTCAAAGAGTTTAGTTTATAAGATTTTATGGTCGCAAACGAAACCTGTCCCAGTTTAAGCCATTTCCATTATAATAAGATTGGTGGATTGTATAAAACTGCATACCTTGTACTATGTAGTATGCCTAATATTGGTGACATAATTTGCTTTGGGTTATAGTCTTGAGTAGTGTTGTCTGCAGCCTGAGGTGTGCTTTTTCTCTTGTGTGTATGTCTAGAGAAGTAGAATTTTATACCTTTGCTGAATGGCCTTAGTAATTAGGTTAAATCTAGGTACTGATACCAAATTTTTGGATTTTTGATAACTGCAATGGTCTTGCCTGGTGATGACGTTTAACAGAAGTAATGTATGTATCATACTTAATGTGTTGCACAGCCCAGTGAACGGAACACATGGAATGGAGAGTGAAGCCCCATCCATCTCCTCTGTCAACAGTGATGGCAACACTGCCCCCATTGTCAATGGTGATGCGGAGTGCACACCCACCCACCAGATGGCCACATGTGCCACTGCCGACAGGGGCATGTCCAGTGTGACTGGTGAGTTCTACATGCTGAGAAACAGTCTTGCATTAAAACTGGTATTGACAACAAAAGAGCTGTGAATTAATATTGCTGATCAAGCACAATTCAAGTTATAATTCACTTATTTTAATACCTGCTTAATCTGAGTCGTGGGGAGCTGGGGCCTAACTGGCAGCACAGGGCACAAGGTGATGTTTTTTCTATTTTGGCAACACCCCCTTGTTATGTAAATTTACATTTCACGTTTTTGCAATTAAATTTCACTTTCCACAAGCAAATCTCCCCAACACTTGCAGGGAGATGCTGGTTAGAGGTATGAATTGAGTGCTAGTGCTGTCAAATGATTAAGATACACAAATCACTGCGTTACTCACTTGTATTTAACACTAATGATTTTATCTTTAAAAATAAATGCATAGCCAATATGCATGGACAGTGTAATCTTGGAGTGCATTTATATCTTTGTAAACACAATAGTGGTTACTAGAACGATACCCTTATTAAAGCAAGGTATATGTTTCATGAGGTACTTTTAGAAGAAGTCAAACTGCCCAGCCACTGCCTGGTCAAGTAAAGGTCACAGTTTGGATTTAAATACTCAATTACTTTAGAGCCTTTGTTTGGATAATTACTGCAGTAGTTGCCACCATTTCTTTTAACCCTAACTGATGTAGTGAGTAGCTTCTCATGTCTTAAACAGCTGTGTCGGAAGACTATTCCGCGGTCATGGAAAATCTGCTACTGTATTTCAGATGGGTCAAATTATTTGCTTGCATCATGCAAGAAAACAGCTAAGGAGATCAATGGAATTTGGTTAAAAACTGTCGAACACATTAAAACCTAGAAGGATTGTGGTGAACTATAAACTTCACTGAATAAATGTGGCTGGAAAAAAGTCTTGAATGGCCATGATAGGAGGTCACTTAAAGGCTTGATGCTGTCAAATTAGGAAAAAAAATCGACAGTAGAACTGAGGGCTATGTTTAAAACACACAGTATGATGAGAACTCACAGGAACAGCTTTGTGGCCATAAGAAAACCACTTATTACTGAAGGTAATCAGAAAAAAGGCTTTGGTTTGTTAGGAAGCTTAAAGTTTGGAGCATAAAGACTCTGGAGCAATGGAAAAAAGTAATGTGGTCTGATGGATCCAGATTTATCGTAATCCAGAGCGGTGGCTCCATCAGGGTAAGAAGGGAAGTGCTTGAAGCGATGCACCCATCATGCGTAGTGCCCACTGTACAGGCTGGAGACGGTGTTATGATCTGGGATTTCTTCAGTAGATCAGCTCACCAATGTTATGTGGCAATAAAATGAAGTCAGACGAGTTTCTGAATGTACCTCATGACCAGATTTCCCATCAATTTTTCTTCTGACCTTAATTCCCTACAAAGTCTTTAGGATGTTCTGGAGAAGACTTTATGAAGTGGTTCAATTCTCCTGTTGTCATTGCAAGATCTCAGAATGAACTCAAATCAAGTTAAATCTGGATGGAATAAATGTTGTGACATTTACATAAGGTTGTCCAAACAATGCAGTGGTGATTATGCACTGTAATCAAAGATAAGCATGTTATTAGTGTGTGCAACTTTGTGTCCTGACAGTGTAGTACAGCATCTATGGTATTAATCCTTACATGGTTACCATCTGTAGTGAATAGAAAAGTGGAGAGTACAAATATGGTACAAAGTGTTGTTATTGTTCCGTCAAATATTTATCATCATACGTTTATGGGCTGGTGCTTTAGCTCTCATTATTTTACATATTCATTTTATTTAAGCAATACAATTCAATATAAACTGATTTGTCGACCCCAGCTCTGAAGAGAGTAACACCTTTGAAATAAAACACTTTCTAGTGTTTCTGGTGTTTGTTTTCCCCCCACTCACCATTTGCTTCTTGGCTTTGTTGGGGCTTGTTTTCATTAAGGTACTGCTTAATAAGTGCTGATGTCAGCACATATGCTGAAATGAGCTTAAGAGCAAACGGGCGGTACAGATCACTTTGAAGAAACAGATTGGAATTAAATGAACTTTCTTGGGTAACGTGGTTAAATATAAATAGCAATGTTTCTCTCCACATCTTACATATTTAAATGATGTTTGAATAAGAACTTGTGCAATGATGTGTTTTATTCAGTATTATAATGTAAATTAAGTGAATGCTGCATGGACTAAACGCAGTGTAATTCTGCATGATGATGGATTATGAGATCAGGAGTAAATGTTCTTATTACTGAAGAAATAATCATTTTAAATCAATTACAAACATTTAATTGTATGTACTAGACCTATTTTGATTAAAATGTTTATCTTTTACATACTAAATATCCAGAAAGTTAAACTAAAAATAAATATACCAGCACAGAAAAACATGTTTTATGCCATTGGTGAAAGGATTTGTGGTGAGGTGATACCAAGACTGAACCTTTTGAACTGAAATCCAATCACTGAAATCAAGTAAATACCCAGCACACCACTCGGTGTACGTCATGTCTACTGGGAAGCATGTCAGTTGCACC
This sequence comes from Ancistrus triradiatus, assembly GCA_025084515.1. Taxonomy (NCBI): domain Eukaryota; kingdom Metazoa; phylum Chordata; class Actinopteri; order Siluriformes; family Loricariidae; genus Ancistrus; species Ancistrus triradiatus. Next base: position 46,792 of record JAJAGP010001131.1, read on the forward strand.
TTTTTGTTGTGGGTGCTGCTTCAGCAGGGACAGGGTCAAGATGGAATGGAAAGTGGATGCCCTCTGCTAGATAGCACAAGTGGTTCATGTTCCAGCACAGCAGTTAGCCTAAAACACAAAAGTAAAATGGGAATAGGAATGGTAATGTTCTTAATTGGCCACGTTAGAATCCTCAACTAAATTTGAAAATCCATGGATGAAGTTGGAGAGAAGTCCATTGCTGCTCACCACAAAATTTGGCAGAACTAACACAGTTCAGCAAGGAAGAATGGGCCAGTAATCCCAAGTCTAGGTATGCAAAGCTATTAGAAACATGCAGCCTGATGGCTGTAATTAAAGCAAAGGGTGGCTGTATTAAATTAAGGGGCTGAACACTTTTCCAACCGTGTTATTCTAGTTGTCATCTGTAATTAATTTTCAGAACTGTTACTTTTTTTTTCCTCGTTAGGTGGCTATTGCAAGGTCAGTTTGTAAATAAAGCTAGAGAAGATTTTTAATTGGTTTATTTTCAGGCTGTAAGACAAAAAAGTGACACTTGCAAAGGGATATTCTGATTATCTCTAGGCACTGTAACGGACTAAACTTGATCTGTGCTCACAAATTATTAGAAAGTTAAAAATGCACACAATTATCGGGTATGGTATTGCGGGGATTTTAACTATTTATTTCAACTCTTAAATCTCAATTAGTGCTATCATTTAATAATGTTTTTTAATGCTGTTGTTGAAGATGGCAATGATAGGTTTTCATTGCTTTCAGCAGTTAATGGAGAGAACTCCTATTCAGCCACCTCTGTAGAGTTGGTGCTGCCTCAAGCTGATGTGAATGAGGAAGGGAATGGGGCTGCCTCTGCTCCCTCTGCCGCCTCCTCTCCACGGCAGGCTGCCTCGTCTAACACTCACTCCAGCAGTGCCGCTCCGTCCTCCTCCTTTTCATCATCTGCCCCCAGTCAGGCAGGGGCTGCTGCTGCTGCTGCTTCCTCCTGCAGCTCTACAGGAGAAACTGCTTCGGGCAACAGCACGACTCCAGATGGAGCCAAATCCCGACACCAAGGCCCCAACGTCACCACTCCAGATCCTTTGCCTCCTGGGTAAAAACATGAGTCAAACTGCTGACCGATACTGCAGTTCATTTCATTAAGCTTCATTGACTCAGCCGTTAAGTGCGTTTGATGGTTTGAGGTCGACTTTGTGCTCACAGGTGGGAACAGAGGAAAGACCCACATGGCCGAACCTACTATGTTGATCACAATACAAGAACCACAACATGGGAGAGACCACAGCCCCTGCCACCAGGGTGAGTTCAGTACATTAGCAGTACTCATGGGTACCTGGTTCAGGTAACCAGCTAATCTTCGTAAGATGGTGGAAAACAGAAGTTGGCTAAAAGAAAATGGATTCTCACAGGACGTGTTAGTGAATGTTATTTTTGTTGTGTAGCTGGGAGAGGCGAGTGGATGACCGCGGGCGGATCTATTACGTAGACCACAACACTCGGACAACCACATGGCAACGACCCACCATGGAGTCAGTGCGCAACTTCGAGCAGTGGCAATCCCAACGCAGCCAGCTACAGGGAGCTATGCACCAGTTCAACCAGAGATACCTCTACTCGGTACAGACCCTGCACCTTTCAGTTTGGAACTACCTGACTTTACTGTGTGTGATTGGCCTCAAAATAGACAAAGCACATTCTATTAACACACATTGATATCTTAATGGCATCCCACTTTGGAAAAAGTATATGGTCATTTTCATATATTAACCGGTAAAACTTTCTTTAAGTTTTTGATTTCCTTAGCGTTTTTCTTACATTAGAATTAATTACAAGCATTTTGCCCTTTTGTACAGTCAGGACTGAAGGTCTGAGACTCCGAGTGAAAAATCTTGGTCGGAGCTCTATGAAGAAGGATTCATATAGCGTCAGGATAATGACCCAAAATGCAGTCCAAAGCTTTGCAACAACAACTTAGATAGATGGATAGATACTTTATTGATCCCAGAGGGAAATTCAAGGCATCCAGTAGCAATTCCAACGATGGCCAGAAAGTATAGAATATTAAGAAGAAAAGAAAAAGAGCAATAAAACAAACAGAATAAGTAAGTAATAAAAAGTATCACAGTTGTTTGAGTGATGGCAATCGTACAGTTCCGGTGTAAACAGTGGAATGCATATCCACAGTAATACATTCTGTAGTGCAAATATGCTATAAAAAAAATAATAAACTACTAATAAAATTGTACACTATATACATGTGTGTGTGTGTGTGTGTGTGTGTGTGTGTATATATATATATATATATATATATATATATATATATATATATATTATATATATATATATATATATATATATATATATATATAATATATAGTCTGTATAAACACTTGAAGACTATCATAGACTTTCCCCCTCGAGTTACCGACTTGCATCCTATTGAGAATTTATCGGTTCACTCAACAAGAACAGCAAGCATTCAGTAACATCACGGGATGTTCTTTGTTATATTATGAAATCATGCGGTTTAGCAAGATTCAACTTTTCAGACAAAATGCAAAATGGTAGCATTTTCACTAGTGGTCTCAGACTTTTGCTCCCCTCTGTATGGGATCTTTCACCTCCTTTGTGGAATTTTGTGCACCTTGGTGTGATCTGTTCAGGACATCCACTCTTAAGGAGAATGGATTGGTTTTCCAAGTCTCTAGAAATATTGCTGTACCATCTAAGGTCTGTTGAAGGTCTGTTTTCATCATGACATGAATTATCCAATCTCATCTCATTAATCAGAACTTACGTGATTTTAAGTAATTAGCCTAAGGGCTGGCACACTTTTCACTAAAATATATGTATTGAATAGAGTCCAAAAAAAGGTTCAACTGCTTGTTTTACTAGTTTACGCAGAATTTTGTAGTAGTTTGTTAGAGATCAGACTGCTTTTTTTGAACGGAAATTGTAATGGGCCATAGAAATGCTTTACCAGCTCTTTCTGTTAAATATACACACAAAATGCACATACTTTACAGACAATTCCTTTTAAGAGTTCATATTTAGCTTTTTAAGCAGTTTTCTGTAAGTGTGATTGCTCATATATCAATGGGTCATTTAAAGTAATGATTAGACTGGTCTGCGCAGACGTATGTGTAAAGCGTTGCCTTTGATTTGCCCATTGACTTTTTGAGCCTTTCACATACTGATTAATCTCTGTTTGATACAGTGATTAGCTTATTTAGCCCTGAGGATGTGGTGGTATATAATCAGCAGTTAATGGATGCAGATAAGCAGGGAGAGCTTTATACGGTGCCTCACTTACACCGGTTATTTCTGTTCTTTGTTACTTACACTCACATGTTTCTGCCTCTTCCTATGTTTTGGTCACCATTTCGGCGACAGGCCTCAATGATGTCGGCAGAAAACGACCCCCTGGGTCCGCTACCTCCTGGTTGGGGTAAGTTAGTAATGTGATGTGCTTTTAGAGCTTTCAGTCTTGGGTTAATGTAACTGAGACTGAGGCAGAGTAGATAAGTTACTGGACTCCTGACCAGAAGGCCCAAGGCTCTAGTCCCAGCACTGACACTGTTGGGCTCTCAGTTGACTTTGGATTTTAAATTTTAATATTGTATCTGTTGTAAATTGCTCAATAAAAGCGTGTCTGCTAAATTCTGGGAATGTTAGAGGAATGTGATGGAATTGGTAGTTACGTATGTTTTTGGTCTCTCATTTTTCCAGAGCGGCGTGTGGATTCAAATGATCGGGTTTATTTTGTCAATCACAACACCAAGACTACCCAGTGGGAAGACCCACGTACTCAAGGGTATACTTCAACCAATTTATTTTAAAATGGATTCATACTTTATACATACATACTGAAGATGGGGCTCTCTGTATGCATTTTTTTTTTTTTCTTGGTCTGCAGGCTGCAGAATGAAGACCCTCTTCCCGAAGGCTGGGAAATCCGCTACACGAGGGAGGGTGTGCGGTACTTTGTAGATCACAACACGCGCACAACCACTTTCAGTGACCCACGTACTGGCAAATCGTCTGTGTAAGTATGAATCTGTACTCTACGCTAGAGATTTCCTAATCATAGGGATTACACAGAAATACAGAAGCTGTTTCCTAGGTGTTGGTTTATTGTCATTATTTTCTGTCAGCCAAGTAATGATCCTGTAAATAATGATCCTGCGTGTTTTATTTGGCTGTATAATGTTTAAAAAAAGTCAAATCCACGTGCATCAACTATATGCAAAAACAGATGAGCCATATCAGAATGTCAAGCTGCTCATATTGATGACTTGCTGTGCTCTAACACTTTGTTCGCAGTTCCTTCCATTTGACCATTTGATGCATTTTGTTCTGTAAGGAATTCTGTGCACAGTATGATGACCTACGATTTCTCTTTTCTTGCCTCTGCATTGCCTATCAGGACCAAAGGGCCACAGATTGCATACGAGCGCAGCTTCAGATGGAAACTGTCTCATTTTCGCTATCTGTGCCAGGTAATTATCACTTTCATCCAGTATTTGTCATACATATGGATACAATATTTAGCTCATACAGATCCCTTTCCCTCTCAACCTCACAGTCTGTTTCTCTCTTCCACAGTCCAATGCGCTACCCAGTCATGTTAAAATCACAGTATCCAGACAGACATTGTTTGAAGACTCTTTCCAGCAAGTAAGACTGTTTTCCATTTTTAATTAGCATGCTTAGATATCCAAATCTGTAACATCACATGCTCCACCTGTGCACCCAAGAATGCCACGTTTGCTCTGGCCAGTTTGTAAACTTTATCTTTCATGATACAAGTGAAATATGTTTGTTTGGCAGGAAGAATTTGTTTTGCTTTGCTTGTTATATGTCCATTATAATGGGTTCATATTTCTTCACCAGATAATGGCTCTGAAGCCCTATGACCTTAGGAGAAGGCTATATGTCATTTTCAGGGGAGAGGAGGGACTGGACTATGGAGGCCTTGCAAGGTTCTTGTCTCTAAAGCTTTTAAGTAGTGTTTTTTTTTTTTATTACTCCTTGTAGGATTAAAGGTGTGTAGTGTACATATGTTGATCTATTAGTTATCAGGTGACCTAGTCACAAAGCAAAACATTGTGGCAGTCTGTAAAATGTAAATAAAATCAGAATCCCATGATTTTCTTTTAAGGTACAGATATTTAATGTTGAACAGATATTTTTGGAGAATCCAGAAAAGGCTCGGCTGATTACGAGCAAGAATTACGGTTATTACTTTGCAAAATACTGTGAGCAAATAGTCCCACAGTTTACAAACAGTGATTCGCAATGCACATTTGCGGAGCATTTAGGAATCTCACAGTCTATTGGCTGTTAAAATGAATTAAAGATTCAGGGAATATGTTGGAATTTCTTTGCATAAAGGGAAAGGCTAAAAAAAATAGTATGTGCATGAACTTCATTCCCTCAGTCGGTACTGCATTAAAAACTGACATGCATTTATTAAAAATATAACTACATGGGGTCAGGAATACTTCAGCTACCAATCTCAGCAAAACTCCTCATCGCATCTACAACTGCAAGTCAAGAGTACGCTACGCAAGGCAGAATCTAGTTGTTGGAAACAATGGACTTTAGGGCCAAAGAGGAACAGGAGTACCTATGCAAAGTTTGGAATCTGTCAAAATATGAGGGTATTTTAAAGGCTAATAGCACGGGTAACTTCAACACCAGTGATTAGGGTTGGCTATTGTTTGCATTTTATCAATTTCGGTTCTTATAGATTCCTAGTTTTGATTCCAAAATGGTGAAAAAATGTGCCAAGTATTTAGGCATAATGAATATCTTTGTTTTATATTTCAGCTTCAAAAGTAATAATGTTTACATTAAGCTTTTTCCTTCCCATTTAAACATGGCTTATTGTACTAAAGAAACACCAAACTTCTCTCAGTTACTATTAGTCATAAGTATTCTACTGCTGAAATAGCAAACATGGTCTAAAAGGAAAGTATCATTTTTATGTCAGCATTTTACTTGTAATAGGTTTAAATGGGAAGATAAAGCTTCCTTTCATATACAGTGGTGTTTGAAAGTTTGTGAACCCTTTAGCATTTTCTATATTTCTGCATAAATATGACCTAAAACATCATCAGATTGTCACACAAGTCCTAAAAGTAGATAATGAGAACTCAGATTAACAAATGAGACAATATTATACTTCGTCATTTACGACTTGTTTCCTTAGGATCGTTGTCTTGCTGCATGACCCACCTTCTGTTGAGATTCAGTTCATGGACAGATGTCCTGACATTTTCCTTTAGAATTCTCTGATATAATTCAGAATTCATTGTTCCATCAATGATGGCAAGCCGTCCTGGCCCAGATGCAGCAAAACAGTTAAACCAAAAAGTTATATTTTGGTCTCATCAAAACATTCTTCCACAAAACATTCCTCCAATAGCCTTCTGGCTTGTCCACGTGGTCTTTAGCAAACTGCAGATGAGCAGAAATGTTCTTTTTAGAGATCAGTGGCTTTCTTTTTGCAACTCTGCCATGCACACCATTTGTTGTTCAGTGTTCTTCTGATGGTGGACTTTAGCCAGTGTGAGAGTGGCCTTCAGTTGCTTACAAGTTACCCTGGGGTCCTATTACACGCCTTGCCCTTGGAGTGATTTTTTGTTGGTCGACCACTCCTGGGGAGGGTAACAGTGGTGCAGAATTTCCTCAATTTGTACACAATCTGTCTGACTGTGGATTGGTGGATTCCAAACTCTTTATAGATGGTTTTGTAACCTTTTCCAGCCTGATGAGCATCAACAACTCTTTCTGAGGTCCTCAGACATCTCCTTTGTTCGTGCCATGATACACTTTCACAAACGTGTTGTGAAGAGCAGACTTTGACATATCCCTGTTTTTTAAATAAAACAGGGTGCCCACTCGCACCTGATTGTAATACCATTGATTGAAAACATCTGACTCTAATTTCACCTTCAAATTAACTGCTAATCCTAGAGGTTCACATACTTTTGCTACTCACCAATATGTAATATTGGATCATTTTCCTCAATAAATAATTGACCAAGCATAACGTTTTTGTCTCATTTGTTTATCGGGGTTCTCTTTATCTACTTTTAGGACTTGTGTGAAAATCTGATGATGTTTTAGGTTATATTTATGCAGAAAGTTAGAAAACTCTTAAGGGTTCGCAAACTTTCAAGCACCACTGTATGCTGCTTTGATATTTCCTTGCATGGTGTCTGATAAACCTGTCTTTTGCCAGAGAGTGGTTTTTCCTCCTCTCACACGAGGTCCTCAACCCCATGTACTGTCTGTTTGAGTATGCTGGCAAGAACAACTACTGTCTGCAGATTAATCCTGCCTCCACCATCAACCCAGATCACCTTTCCTACTTCTGCTTCATCGGCCGCTTCATTGCAATGGCAAGTGTTTTCACCCACCAGTTCAAGTCTCAGCTTTTCCACACACTGAATCCCAGTGGCTCACTATTGTTCAAATACTTTATCACATATCTATATTTTTCTTAAAGGAAATGCATTTAAATAGAGTTTCAAAGCAGATCTGGGGAACCTCATTTACAAGAGGCTGGTGCATTGCAGGATATTCATTTTAGCAATTATCAGCAGTTACACCTCACTCAACTTGTTTAATCAGTCAGTCTCTTGTCTGCAAACACATCGTCTCTATAGAAATGGTACGCTGGGTTTCTGTTATAGTGTTTCTGTAGTATTTTTAAAGAGCATGACTCTTGGGCATGATTTTGATGGGTTAACCAGTATCTTTCTGTGCTATGTGTGTAGGCTCTTTTCCATGGAAAGTTCATCGATACAGGCTTCTCCTTGCCCTTCTACAAACGCATGCTCAACAAAAAGCTGATCCTAAAAGACTTGGAGTCCATCGATCCGGAGTTCTACAACTCTCTGATCTGGATCAGGTAGGTTGTGTGCCTGGGTTCTTCTGAGAGAGCACTCACTTATGGGTGGTATCAGCCTATCTCAGTTCTGGACATCAACAGTACAAAGACTGTACTGTGCCATTTTGCTGAATAGGCATGCGGGTGTTATTTTAGGGAGATCAGTTAAGTATTTTAAGCCACTGCACTCAAACATGACTCTGGTTTTGGCTGAAATGTGTTAACATGTCAGTTCACATTCCTAGCACTTAAACTTTTCTCAGCTTAGTTTGTGATCTCATAAAATGGATTCAACAGCTTGAACCTGGTTTAGTATGCAAATTATAGGATGCCATTTTTCAGGAATACAGCAACACAGCAACAGAATACGCATGTTGAGCTTGATTATAAATGTTAGAGAACTACACAAAACTATGTTGAGATTTGGCCAGCCTTATACACAGTGGTGTGAAAAAGTGTTTGCCCCTTCCTGATTTTCTATTTTTTTGCATGTTTGTCTCAAGTGTTTCGTAACATCAAACCAATTTAAATATTAGTCAGATAACACAACTAATCACAAAATTTTGTTTTTAAATGGTGTTTATTATTAAGGGAGGAAAAAACATCCAAACCTACATGGCCCTGTGTGGAAAAAGTGATTGCCCTCCTTGTTAAAACATAACTATGGTTTATCACTCCTGAGTTCACTGTCTCTAGCCACACCCAGACCTGATTATTGCCACACCTGTTCTCAATCAGGACATCACTTAAATAGGACCTGCCTGACAAAGTGAAGTACACCAAAAGATCCTTAAAAGCTACACATCATGCCGAGATCCAAAGAAGTTCAGGAACAATTGAGAAAAAGCAATTGAGATCTATCAGTCTGGAAAGGGTTATAAAGCCATTTCTTAAGCTTTGGGACTCCGGCGAACCACAGTGACAGCCATTATTCACAAATGTCATTGACATGGAACAGTGGTGAACCTTCCCAGGAGTGGCCGGCCGACCAAAATTACCCCAAGAGCACAGCGACGGCTCATCCAAGAGGTAACAAAAGACCCCACAACGACATCCAAAGAACTGCAGGCCTCACTTGCCTCAGTTAAGGCTAAGTTAAGAAAGAGACTGGGCAAAAATGGCCTGCATGGCAGAGTTCCAAGACGAAAACCATTGCTGAGCAAAAACAACATTAGGTTTAGGGGGAAATCACTTTTTCGCACAGGGACATGCATGTTTGGATTTCTTTCTCCCTTGATAATAAACACTACATAATAAAAACTGCATTTTGTGATTACTTGTGTTGTCTTTGACTAATTAAAATGGGTTTGATGTTCCAAAACACTTAAGTGTGACAAACGTGCAAAACAAAAAATAGGAAATCAGGAAGGGATCAAACACTTTTTCACACCACTGTATATTGCTGGAATGTGATTTTAAGTGTCTAATGTTGAAATCCCAACAACACAAAACAAGAAACACTTGGGTGAATGGGCCTGTCTGCTCTGCTGTGGCTCACAAGAAATAGAGGGCTGTAAGACATCTTCATAATAACTGCATAGACGTTTTTGGACCCAGGGTTGGAAAAACCCTACCATAGAGCCCTGAATAAGAGAATTAAACACTGTCTATGAACTGAACTTACTTCACTTATCACTTGTCATAACATATTACACTATGGTTTGGCAGATGAATATTGATGTGTATTTGTTTGGTTTGTTTGTGTTTTTGTGGGTAGAGTTGTTCCTTCGCACAAGTCTCTCATACTGTACCAGTCAAATGTTTGGACACACCTGCTTTAAATATATGTTGCTTTACTTGAGCCATTTTATTCATTTATTCATCGTACAACTCTACTATTTAATGTTGAGATGTTTGCTGCTAGAGCTCTGTGAAACTATTTTCAGATGTAATCTGTGGTGCTGTTAACTGGTGATTCCTTAAGCTGATGGCTTTAATGTGCTTTTCATTTGCAGCCGAGGTAGCAATAGTGTTCCTGGGGGATCTTTGTACGAGCCAGATTCATTGTAACATTTGGTGGTTTTGGCTTTGGTTTTCTTAGGTCAGCTTTTTGCCGCCTTATTAAAATACATGCACACAGATTTCTTCCAAAGAGGTCCACTCTAACTCTTCACAACATAAATGGTAATCTGAGGTGTTAGACAAAGAAGGTTTAAAACAACCTTTGTTGTGGATAAACATTTTGGGTGGATAAACCTGAGTACTTGTATTAGACACACAATTCTGTTGTTTTAACTTCAGCCTTTAAGTGAAAATTGCTAATCAAAAATAAAGTTTGATATTCAGTTTGTATGTCTAAACCTTTGTTTGTGCTGTTTGTTAATAGTTTAAAATCGGATAGAGTAAATTGTATTCATTTTGATAGTGTAGGAAAATATTTGCACCCCCTCCCTTAACTTTCTGGGGTCGTCCGGCTGGTGCAGTGATCTAACACTCAAGCCCATAACAAGGACCCGGGAACGTGCGCGTGTGTGTGTGTGTGTGTGTGTGTGTGTGTGTGTGTGCGCGCGCCTGCCCAGTCCCCTCCACATTTATTGGCAGTCCTGGTAAAGATTGAAAAGGGATATAGGAAATTAGTGAGAAAAATCCGACTTTTCCTTAAAAACATTTTTGCTTTCTATCTCATGTAGGGACAACAACATTGAAGAGTGCAGTTTGGAAATGTACTTTACAGTCGATATGGAGATCCTGGGCAAAATCACCTCCCACAACCTGAAACCAGATGGTGATAACATTCTGGTGACTGAGGAGAACAAAGAGGAATACATTGGGTAAGGCTTTTATTTTGACTTTCACAGCTATAAAGTTATAAATCAATGCAAGAGACTGCATTGATGTGTGTTGTCTGCCCTCTGTAGGTTGATGGCAGAATGGCGGTTCTCAAGAGGAGTTGAGGGGCAGACCAAAGCATTTCTGGATGGATTTAATGAGGTGGTTCCCCTGCAGTGGCTGCAGTACTTTGATGAAAAGGAGCTGGAGGTGAGGTGATTCTTAATACGTACTCTGAGTTGAACTAGCAGTTTTTCCAATGGGAGCTGAGCAATCCTGACTGTGTGTGTGTTGTGTTTGTACGTGTTAGGTCATGCTTTGTGGGATGCAGGAGGTGGATCTGCAGGACTGGCAGAGGAACACTGTGTATCGCCATTATACCAGAAACAGCAAACAGATTATGTGGTTCTGGCAGGTACAATACCCCTTTTTAAATTAGTCTGTCATCCCTTTTTGTTGTACTGGTGATCATTTAATACTAGTGATGCACCAATCCGATACTCTTGATAAAATAAAAACCAATACTGATCTTCGGAAACAAATCAGATGTCAGCCAGATGTGTCCAATATACATTCAGTACCATCTCTTGGCCATGGTTTCTCTTCACTTCAACGGACCAGTTATTTTGCTGCCTGAAAGTGGATTGCTACTCCTATCAAATCGTATGGGCTGATACCAAGAGCTCAGGTATCGGTAGAGAAAAACTGGGATCGGTGCATCTCTAATGTTTTCTAGTTTCTCATTTCCCTGAATAGATCACAGATGCATTTAATTTTCTCATTGTTCAATTATTTTCTCAATTTTTAATATACTGTGCGCAGTTTGTAAAGGAGGTGGATAATGAGGTGCGTATGCGGCTGCTGCAGTTTGTCACGGGCACCTGCCGGCTTCCTCTGGGGGGCTTCGCCGAACTGATGGGTGAGACATGCTTTATCTCCCTTCTGTCTGCTTTTTGTCCGTCTGTCTCTGACTGTTTTGGGCGGCACAGTGGCTCGGTGGGTAACGCTGTACCTCACAGTACGAAGATCCTGGGTTTGATCCCAGGATGCAGTGACCTGGGTTCGAGAGTCTGCATGCCTGTGTGGGTTTACTCCGGGTACTCTGGCTTACAGTGTGGCCAAAAAATATTTAGTCGGCCACTGATTGTGCAAGTTCTCCTACTTAGAAAGATGAGAGGTCTGTAATTCATCATAGGTACACTTCAGCTATGAGAGAGAAAATCCAGGAAATCACATTGTAGGATTTTAAAAGAATTTAATTGTAAATCATGGTGGAAAATAAGTATTTGGTCACCCACAAACAAGCAAGATTTCTGGCGCTCTCAGACCTGTAACTTCTTTAAGAAGCACTTCTGTCCTCCACTCGTTACCAGTATTAATGGCACCTGTTTGACCTTGTTACCTGTATAAACGACATCTGTCCACAGCCTCAAACAATCAGACTCCAAACTCAACCATGGCCAAGACCAAAGAGCTGTCGACGGACACCAGGAAGAAAACTGTAGACCTGCACCAGGCTGGAAGAGTGAATCTACAATAGGCAAGCAGGTTGGTGTGAATAAATCAACAGTGGGAGCAATTGTAAGACGTACAAGACCACTGATAATCTCCCTTGATCTGGAGCCCCACGCAAGATCTCATCCCGTGGGGTCAAAATGATCATGAGAACGGTGAGCCAAAATCCCAGAACTACACACGGAGGGACCTGATGAATGACCTGCAGACAGTTGGGACCAAAGTAACAAAGGCTACCATCAGTAACAAACTACGCCGAGAGGGACTCGGACCCTCCAGTGCCAGGCGTGTCCCCCTGCTTAAGCAAGTACATGTCCAGGCCTGTCTGAAGTTTGCCAGAGAGCATATGGATGATCCAGAAGAGGATTGGGAGAATATCATGTGGTCAGATGAAAACCAAAATAGAACTTTTTGGTAAAAACTCAACTGGAGGAAAGAAGATTGCTGTCTGCAAAGGGGACAGGACGACTGATCAGTGTTGTTAAGGGAAGAATGAACGGGGCCATGTATCGTGAGATTTTAAGCCAAAACCTCCTTCCATCAGTCAGAGCATTGAAGATGGAACGTGGCTGGGTCTTCCAGCATGACAATGATCCCAAACACACCGCTCGGGCAATGAAGGAGTGGCTCCGTAAAAAGCATTTCAAGCTACTCGAGTGGCCTAGCCAGTCTCCAGACCTCAACCCCATAGAAAATTTGTGGAGGGAGTTAAAAGTCCGTGTTGCTCAGCGACAGCCCCAAAATATCACTGCTCTAGAGGAGATCTGCATGGAGGAATGGGCCAAAATACCAGCTACAGTGTGTGCAAACCTGGTGAAGACTTACAGGAAACATTTTACCTCTGTTATTGCCATCCAAGTATTGAGTTGAACTTTTGTTATTGACCAAATACTTATTTTCCACCCTAATTTAGAATTAAATTCTTTAGAAATCTTCCAATGTGATTTCCTGCATTTTTTTTTTCTCTCATTTTGTCTCTCGTAGTTGAAGTGTACCTATGATGAAAATTACAGACCTCTTTCATCTTTCTAAGTAGGAGACTTTGCACAATCAGTGGCTGACTAAATACTTTTTTGCCCCACTGTATGACTAGTTTCGATATAACTTGAGTGTTGATGCAACTGTGTGTTTGTCACTGAATGGCCTTTGATGCTGAAGAGCGAAATTAAATCTACTAAGTAATAATAATACTGACTTGTAAATGTAACTTGTTTATGACAGCAGATATGATCAGACTGGTTTGGGCTGACAGAAAGGCTTGATTAACTCAGATGAGCACACTGTACAATTGTGGTGAGCAGAAAATGATCTCATGCACCTTTAACCCTGAGGTAGATGGGCTACAACAGCAGAAGAACCACTTTGGGGTCAATTTCTGTCAGCCAAGAACAGAAAACTAAGGCTGCAGTGGAGAATGCATGAAGAATGCATCCCTTCATGGCCACAATTTACTCATTTTTAAATGGCTACTTTCAGCAAGATAAAGAAACAAAGCAAAATTCATCTCAAACTGATTACTAGTACCCAGTATTCTAATGAAGTGCTTGGTGAGTCTCTTCGCTCTCTAAAGTGCATCTGACAGGACAAAACAGGATTGCCAAGAACATTTACCTAGAATTTAAACCCGGTGTAAGAGTAACTTGTTCATAGAAACTGCTGTAGTCTATAGAGCTATAGTAAGTGATTTTATGATGGCAGTTTGTTGTTACTGACACAGGGTTACACTGTCCAGTCAAGTCAAGTCAAGTCAAGTCAAGTCAAGTCAGATTTATTTATATAGCGCTTTTTACAATGGAGCATTGTCTCAAAGCAACTTTACAGGTTTAGATTATCTCCTAATAACTACGTCCAATCTCAAATTGAGCAAGCCTAGGGCGACAGTGGCAAGGAAAAACTAGTTCTAGGAAGAAACCTCAGCCACTACTACTCTTGGGTAGTGTGTCCTAGCCTGTGCCTTAACAGACTGTTTATAGCAACAGATGGGGGTTTTACCAAGTGTGAATGTGTGGTTGGTGCGCAACTGGCAACCTGGTTTTATATTAATCATACCATTTTAACAGGGAGCAACGGACCACAGAAGTTCTGTATTGAGAAGGTTGGCAAGGATACCTGGCTTCCACGGAGTCATACATGGTAACATCTATAATGCATATTATGTAAATGTCATACCTGTTCTATGGTGGTTTCTTTATTTATTTTCTTCACATACTTCTGGTTTTCACAGCTTTAATCGCCTGGACTTGCCTCCCTACAAAAGTTTTGAACAGCTGAAAGAGAAGCTCCTTTTTGCAATCGAGGAAACCGAAGGATTTGGCCAAGAGTAAAGTGGTGCCTCTCTGAAACATTGTGTCCAGCCAGGTGGCAGGGGGTGGGGGACAATACACACACAAACAAGGAAATTGCACAGATACCTACCAATGTACATAAGCTATTTTGTCATTTGAAACCAAATCGTAATCTGAAACCTCATTTAGCGATCTCCATAACATTATTCCCCATGATTATGCAAGCATTTTAGCTTTTTCTTATCTTTTAAAAGCAGAAATTTAAATACAATAATGGTCTTTTCTTTTTCCATTTTTTTAAATGATGAAAAGAAAAAAAAAAAATCAGTGTGGATTTTTTTTTTTTTATTAAACCATAAATACAGCTCTAGTTTTATAGAGCTCTTAAAGATTGATTGTAGTGTTCAGATTGGTGCCTGGCTTTCTTCATCACTTATTTTATTCTTTGCGTTCTTAAGTTGTGATTGTGCTGCAGTTGCATGGCTGTCTCCTGAGATCATCCCCCCCAAAACCTCATCTGATAGACAAAACACCATGCAGAAAACCCATGTGGCATATCATCCATAAAGCATCGTTTCTGCCTGACAGTATTGCAGTTGTCACTTTAGACCAAAAGTATTTTTTCCTTTTCAGGCTGCTGCATGGTAGATGTTGCAGAAGAACATTTTAAGTAGGAGGGTACTAATTCTCAAGGGAAGTATAGCATACTTTCCGCTCTTGTTCATTTTGTATAGCTTTTAGGTCACACAAAGTTAAATAGGTCTCTATTAATTAAAGAAGGCTCCTGCTGGAAAATAAACTATATTTTATAAGCATACTTGGATTAAAAAAACAGTTGGGCCAGTGAGTTAGTCATACAGAAAAAAAAAAATGCCAGAAGTGCAATCTTCCCTCAAGCATCCGCCATCGTTCACTGGCATGTAGCAAGTGTGTGTGTGTGTGTGTGTGTGTGTGTGTGTGTGTGTGTGTGTGTGTGTGTTAAAGAAAAGCTCCAGTTCAAACATTGTCTGCAGTCTCTCTTCATTGCATCTGTAGTGTTGTTACCACAGACGTTACCCCCTTTTTCCTTTACTGAAGGATTAGAAAACCTTGTTTACTCAAAACTCCCTTACAATGAAAGTCTTCGGCCCAACTACAGGTTGCCGTACCTATGAGAAGCAAATGAACTGTATAAAAAGGTATATTAGATAAGATTATCATATTATCCACGTTTAATTGCCTATTTATTTTTTTATTTTTCCTGTATGTCCACTAATTTGGTCTGCCCAACTCTCCTGCCATCCACCTAGTGGATTTCTAAAATTGAATTTCCACGAAGGAAAGGACTCCACTAATTGCATTCCACTCCCATATTTGCTGCCACCTCCATGTGCCAATAAGGGACGACATTACATCCCTTATGTTTTGAATGTTTCTGAGCCACCAATCAAATTATTAATGGATGATTATCCTTCCGGGTGGCGTAGTGCAATGGCAGTGTAGTGGCTAGCATTGTTTCAACAGAAACACTTTTGTATACAGTCCCCTCCACAATTATTGTTACTATTGATAAAAAGATTCAGCTTAACACTGGAAATAAATATGAATATATAATAGAAGTAAATTTAGTCTGAGAAAAATGTTCTCTATTTGGATCGGATGGTAGTTTGAGACTTGGTGCCCAAAAATGTTACTTTCCTTTGTAACTCTCCAACATTGAGCTCTTCCCATTCTTCTCACATGGGACAAAATAAACTTGGGATCTCGTCCAGGCAAGTTTGTTACAGGTCCAGTCGAGTGGAACTTTTTAATTATTGGCATAAATGCTAGCTGTGGACACTTTCGAGTGAGTAGCTATTTTTATAGTCATTTTCTGACTTACGATCAATTGAAACAATTACATAAAATCTAACCTTTAACTGAAGTAAATCAGTTAAAGGTTAGATTTTATGTAATTGTTTCAGTATAAGATGCAGTGTTGTGCCAGTTCACAGCTTTTCTGAACTAGTTCAAGTTCAGTTCATACATGCTCAAAGTGAACAGTTCACGTTCAAAGTTCACAATTTTAATTCTGAACTAGTTCAAAGTTCAGTTCATTTTACTTTTTTCGTGAGATATTCAAATAAATACTTTTTTCACACTACAAGCTAGAAATCGCTATACGTTCTTTGAAACTGCTCATTGTAGACATTTGCTCATTTGCTCAATTGCACTGCAATTGTGTACGCGGCGTTGCTATGGCTACCCCGCTCTGCTGCAATTCATCACGGGTAACGTCGTGCAGAAGCCAGTATGCTATTAACTAGCCAGTATGTTAACTATTCTCAGCCGGACACTACGTTGCCCGCAATGCATTGCGCACACAATGTCAAACCATTTCTGTCTGGTGATACATGATTTAAGCGGCACCAGCGAGAATACAGGAGGGAGGAACTTTCTCTCGTTGCGTTTCAAAAGAGAAAACAGATGTCACTCAGTTTTCAATGGAAAACAAATTCCAGCGTTGATTTACAGTGATGTCTGCCGTTCATGACACACAATGTGAACTAATTCACACATTCAAGTTCTTTATTAAAAAATGTGTTGCGTTCAGTTCAACGTTCACGAATAAATGAGCGTGTTCAATGAACGCGTTCTTTTGAACTCGTTCAGGCACAACACTGATAAGATAATCCTTTTTACTCAACCAGGGGTGACAATAATTCCGTAGGGGACTTTAGATGTCTAACTTCCTTCAATTTCCATTGTAAGGGGATTTTGAGTCAATGGGGTTATGTCCAAATGACTACCTGTGGTAAACATTCGTACACTGCAGGTGTGGTAGATGGAGAGTAGGTTGAAAGAGTTTCTTTAAGTTCCTGCAGTAGCTGTAATTGACTTCAGAAGGCCTTCAGACAAGATCATTACAAGAAGATGGAGACTAATAATGCCTCTACTTGAGGGACACAGTGGCTGAATGGATTCTTTTGTGTTTCTGTATGGAAATGAACTATAATGACTGGAAATCAGCTCTAACATCTTGCATTTCTTCTGGAAATTGACTACAAAGGGGCAGACTTCACTGCAACACAAGAACAAGACATGAGCCGGATCGAGCAGCTTTTGATTGCTGGTTCTAGCTGTTCATCAGCGGAAGCGTGATTGTAAAGTGTGTTTAAAAGGTCAATAGCGCGTGACTGGACGTCACCTGCCCCCTCAGCCTTTGCTGCCAAGCTTTCATAGTGCTATTCATGTTACATAGTTGTTTTAGTTAATTTATTGCCCCCTCATTTTATTCATGACAAGCAGTGACAGGTTCTGGACAACAGCTACAATAGTGAAGACTGTGAACATTCAGACTTCAGAGAGTATAATCTTAAGACTGAAAACAATGAAACCACGTCCTCAGTAACAGCTTGCAAGGACATGTGGATGTTTTTAACATATCATTGTGCTCTCACTTTCAAAGAAATGGAATTCAAATGCAAGTATGTCATTTACTTGTACATTACAAATAAACAGATTTTCTATTTAAACAAGTACATATATTCTTTCTTTTCTTTTTTCTTTTTTTTATGCAGTGTCTGCATAGTACTTGGGTAGGAAGAACAAACTACCTTTTTTGCATAGGACATTTGATGATGGCGGCTGGCACTTAAAAGAATGCTTCAGCATTTTCCAGCCTAGTCTCTGTCCACTGCATCTGCACTCTGTATGATTATCACGGACTGTATTAAGAAATTGCCTTGGACTGAGGAAGATACTTATTTAGTTCTCAAAGCTTGGTTATGACAGAAGCACTGGGTTGTATTATCAATGCTATACTCATATACATACACACAGTGGTGTTTGAAAGAACCCTTTAGATTTTTCTATATATCCGCATAAATATGACCTAAAACCTATTCAGATTTAAAAAGTAGATAAGAGACAAAAATATTATAGTTAGTCATTTATTTATTGAGGGAAATGATCCAATATTACATATTAGTGAGTGGCAAAAGTATGTGAACCTTTGCTTTCAGTATCTGGTGTGACCCCCCCGTGCAGCAATAACTGCAACTAAACGTTTCCTGTAACTGTTGATCAGTCCTGCACACCGGCTTGGAGGAATTTTAGCCCATTCCTCCGTACAGAACAGCTTCAACTCTGGGATGTTGGTGGGTTTCCTCACATTAACTGCTCACTTCAGGTCCTTCAACAACATTTCGATTGGATTGAGGTCAGGACTTTGGCTTGGCCATTCCAAACATTAACTTTATTCTTCTTTAACCATTCTTTGGTAGAATGGCTTGTGTGCTTAGGTTCATTGTTTTTTGCTGCATGACCCACCTTCTCTTGAGATTCAGTTCATGGACAGATGTCCTGACATTTTCCTTTAGAATTCTGTGATATAATTCAGAATTCATTGTTCCATCAATGATGGCAAGCCTGCAGATGAGCAGCAATGTTCTTTTTGGAGAACAGTGGCTTTCTCCTTGCAACCCTGCCATGCACACCATTTGTTGTTCAGTGTTCTTCTGATAGTGGACTCATGAACATTAACATTATCAAATGTGAGATGTGGCCTTCAGTTGCTTAGAAGTTACCCTGGGGTCCTTGTGACCTCGCCAACTATTACACGCTTTGCTTTTGGAGTGATCTTTGTTGGTCGACCACTCCTGGGGAGGGTAACAATGGTCTTGAATTTGATCCATTTGTACACAATCTGTCTGACTGTGGATTGGTGGAGTCCAAACACTTTAGAGATGGTTTTGTAACCTTTTCCAGCCACTGGTTAATATGTAATATTGGATACTTTTCCTCAATAAATAAATGACCCAAGTATAATATTTTTGTCTCATTTGTTTAACTTGGTTCTCTTTATCTATTTTTAGGACTTGTATGAAAGTCTGATGATGTTTTAGATCATAATTATGCAGAAATGTAGAAAATTTCAAGCACCACTGTTTTGTGTGTGTATATATGTGTAGAGAGAGAGATAGATAGTCAAACAGGTTTGCAATTTTTTTTTCCATGCGCTTTTTTTTTTTAATAAAGAATGATTTGTGAATATACTTTACCAGCATACTCGTGGATTTGATTGGATCTGATCACAAGTCTAGAGAAAGTGTAAATAAGTACACTTTTTACTGCACTGTTTCAAATTAGGAAAGATGTGTATTCAAGGACAGCTTTGATCAGGCATTTTGTTGGCTGTGTCATTATAAGACAGACTTCTTGTTGGATTATGTTTTAAATGTGTAACTATGTAGTTCAGAATTGTTACTCTTAGGCTTCAACTACTACATTTTCAAACACCCACAAATTACATCGTCTTTGTACTGGAATATGGAGATTAAGTTGGAAAAATGCTGAAGGGGCAATTTTCACGCCGTTGTTCCTTTGCCCCAGGTCCCCATTCTGTCATTTACATAGTTGTATGTAAATGCACAAACTTTCCTAAAAGCTGTCCAAATTCCATTTCTCAGACGCATGCTTTCTTCAATCAGACTGTCTCATTTTTATTTATTTATTTATTAGTTTATACTTCTGACATTCAAAACCAAAATTTTCCCATGGTGCTTCTTAACATACAGACTTATGGAAATGTATGGTTAGCACTGACGCGTATAGAAGGGCTGGTTCCCAGCTTCTGCCCTGTGCTGTTAATTGGGTCCCAGACAAACGACTCTGAATTGGATTAAGTGGGACTCAAACTCTCGCACTGCAGTAATTTGCAGTAATGTGACAACTATTATTCCCAGCTAATTTTGTGTTAACTTTTTTTAGTTTTAGAAAAATCAATAAAACATGTAAAGCAGTTGCATCAGGCTGTAACCAAACTAGGGTGAAGCTCCATCTATTTCAAATGTGTTTGCATTCTGTAGGTGTGTAAATAATGAATTGGCAGGATTGGTCATTGGGATTCAATTCTTTTTATTTGTTACCAGTAGCTTAAGAACAAAAAAAAAAACTTGATTACCGTGGTACTGTGCCTCCATCTGAACAAATTTGCAAGCAAATAAAAAAAGGATCTATGAAAATAATCCAACTGCTAGTTTTTGGCTCAGCAGCATCAACAGGTTCTAACTGGCCTCGTTCCTGCTAAATGAACTGTAACATAGTTGTAGATAACACTACACTGTACAGAATGTCCCAGCGTACAAAATGATCTTTTTATTCTACATTGTGCATTTTAATATACTTCATAGGGTTGTAGCAAACTAGCTCCTCAGATTTGAGTGGTGGGGGTTTGTGGGCTGGATGTTGGTCGTGGAGGGAACCATACTTAAAGGTTATATGAACTTTGCAATGAACTCTTTCAAATGTTCAGGATGAATCCAGAGTTTGGGTAATGTGTGTTTGTTTAAATGTTTTTTTTTTCCCTTTTATTGGGCTTATTTTAATGGGTGGCTCGGTGGGTAGCATCGCCGCCTCACAGCAAGAAGATCCTCGGTTCAATCCCTGGGTGGAGCGGCCTGGGTCCTTTCTGTGTGGAGTCTGCATGTCCTCCCCGAGTCCGTGTGGATTTACTCTGGGTACTCCGGTTTCCTCCCACAATCCAAAGACATGCAAGTTAGATTAATTGATTACACTAACTTGGCATGGTTTGAGTGTGGTCTCTGGCGACAGACGGAGCGACGTGTCGGCTGGAGTATTCTTGGTCGCATCAAGTGGCAGTGGGCGGATCCCGCAAGCACCAAGAAAATGATGATGATTGGGCTTATTTTAATGATCTACACTTAATCATTCGTATAAGCAGCCACTTATGCTGCAGCAGTGCATGAAATCATGCAGATTCAGGCCAGCAGCTTTCGGTAATGTTCACATCAACCATCAGAATGTGGAAAAATGTTATCTCAGTGCAACAGATCTCACTGATCTGACTGTAACATGATTGTTGGTGCCAGATAGACTGGTTTGAGTATTTCTATAACTGCTGAGCTCCTGGAATTTTCATGCACAACACTAAAGTTTACTCCAAATGGTAGAATAAAGAAAAAACTTCCGATGAACATCAGTTTTGCAGGTACACTTCTTGATGAGTGTACATTCACATTTGGATCAACACCGGTAAACAGTGTTAAATTTCCTTCAGAATTTTACTTCTTGATAGTTCAAGTCATCCTGATGCCTAATTGCATAATTGACCCTGCTGCGTGGGGAACAGTGCTGCTATTATGTTCAATCAGAAACACTAATCTTACATATCGGCAAGTGTGTGTATGACAGGGGGCTTCCTGCTTCAAGCATGATGATCTGCCCAATAAGGTTGCACCAGCTGCTGTTCACTAAAAGATGGGGGCCATTTTAACATGTCTGAGTAAACGTGAGCCAACACCCACCCTCCCGGATTGATAGCTCAGAGACAACAATTAAGTAGAGGGTGGGAACCGCAGCATTCCCAACATTGAAAAATATTTCTTTGCTTTTATTTTATTTCAAGCTACAGCTCCAATTTGCAGCAATATTTTGAAATCAGAAGGTATAGACTAAACATCAATATCAATACCCCCCCAATTTACAAACCATGTATTGTAATATATGTATGCACTGGTACTAGTTTTACAATTCTCAATATGATATTGAGTTCTGTTAAAAAATAAAATAAAATAAAAGCATGATTAGTCACCAATCACAAGGTCCCTGGGGTGCGCTCATCATGCACTCTTCACATTGTGTAAATGTCACACACTGAACCCAAGACCCATTACTTGATGTCTCCATGCAAACAAGGCACCCATCTTCTTCAACTGATTTTGTGATATGTACTGCTACCTTTTTATCATACTATTACAATAAGGCAGACAACTCTCAGCACTTTATTAGCAGTTAAGGCTACTGCA
This sequence comes from Ancistrus triradiatus, assembly GCA_025084515.1. Lineage (NCBI taxonomy): Eukaryota > Metazoa > Chordata > Actinopteri > Siluriformes > Loricariidae > Ancistrus > Ancistrus triradiatus. Next base: position 69,045 of record JAJAGP010001131.1, read on the forward strand.
AATAAAATCCTCAGTTTAAAAATATTGTAAACATATCTATAGTACGACAAACACCTTTAACGGATGGATCCTTTACTTCAGCCACCAAGTTTCTTCAACAGCTCAATTGCTTCTTTGTGAACCTATTAGGAACCAGAATATGACAAGTCAGAGAGGAACAAAGAGCAGTGTCCAAAAGCATTGTAGAATAACAGGTTTTACCGACAAATCTCAACATGCCCTAACCTTCTTATCCTCTTCCGTGATGGCAGGATAATCTTGTGCCTTATTAAGCCAGACAATAGCCTTCTCGAGGTCTTTAAGCCTCATGTAAGTCTTCCCAAGCATCAGAAGATTCTGGCTATAGAAATTTGGATCCACTGAATATAACAAGAAGGAAAGTGTTTTTTTTCCCTCCTAGATACATCATATTTAGTACATTTAATAATGCTTATGAATGGTAATACTATACCTTCCTCAGCTCTCAAGAAAAATGCCAAGGCCTAATAATGACAGAACACAGGATTATAACATTGATATAAACCTTTAGTCAAGAGTTAAATTCTATTTTGTTTTATATATATATATATATATATATAAATTGTGTCTATACATATATACACACACACACACATATATATATATATATATATATATATATAATATATATATATATATATATATATATATATATATATATATATATATATATATATATATATATATATTATATCATGATCATATTAGCTATACCTTCTTTCTTGTTTCTACACTCACTCTGTCAATTGTTACCACAAGGTAGCACTTTTTAGTTCTACCATTACAGACTGTAGTCTCTAATGGTCAGGATCACCAAAGATCAGGTATCATTTGAGTGGTGGATCATTCTCAGCAATGCAGTGACGTGGTGGCAGTGTGTTACTGTGTGTTGTGTTGGAATAATTGGATTAGACACAGCAGTGCTGCTGGAGTTTTAAACACTGTGCTCTCTATTAGACACATCTACCATATTGCTCCACACTGTAGATGTAAAGCCAGAGACGACAGTAGGTCATCTGTTGTTGCAGAGTTTGTGTTAGTCATCCTCTAATCCTTCATCACTGCTCACAGGATGCTTTTTGCTTAGTGGACTATTCAGTCCAGCAGTGACACTGAGGTGTTTAACACTATCAACACTGCTGTGTCTGATCCACTCTTACCAGCACGACAGTGTCACTGCTGTGCTGAGAATTATCCACCACCCAACCACGACCTGATCCTGACCATTAATGAGTAAAGGGGATTAAAAGTATGCAGAGAAACAGATCGCCTATAGTCTGTAATTGTAAATGATGGAGTGCTTCTATATGCTAAGTGAAACTGATAAAATGGACAGTGAGCGTAGAAACAAGCAGGTGGTGTACCTAAAGTGTTCGGTGAGCGTATATATGATACTGTATACACACACAGACACCTGCACGTTCACAACTGGAGTTTTCTTGTATGGAAATTAGACACATAAAATGGAAGGAAACCGTGACATTTGACTGTTGGACTTTGCAAGCATATTACCTCTTCATAAGTAGCAGTAGGAGGTGATGCAAAGAGAACTGCTGCCACATTACGCTGGTACCATGGAAGTTCAGCAAAGGCGTAACACCTGAGTATGAAAACATAAATCAAACCTCACTCTCATTCATTTTTACAGTTTATCTGACTTTCCATCCTAAATTTGGGGATAACAAATAATGAAGTTATATCACAATGAGGTAATACACTGGAATTTTCTCTCCATTGTTAATTTCAAAGGCAGCACAGTGGTTAGCACTATCACCTCAGAGCTATAATGACTTGGGTTCGAGCCCTGGCCTAGCCACTGCCTGTATTTTGCAGGTTCTCCCTGCATGTGGGTTTCCGCCTACATTACAAAGACATTCATTAAGTCATTGACTCATTAAAGTGTCTCCATATAAATAAAAACATTTTATTTATATATATATATATATATATATATATATATATATATATATATATATACATATACACACATACACACACATACATACCACATTCACCAGCCACTTTATTAGATACAACTTTTTAACTGCTCATCAAAGCAAATATATTTAGCCAATCACATGGTAGCGACTCAATGCATTTAGGCATCTAGACATGGTCAAGACAACCTGCTGAAATTCAAACCAAGTATCTGAATGGGGTAAAAAGGTGATTTAAGTGACTTTGAACATGGCATGGTTGTTGGTGCTAGATGGGCTGGTCGAAGTATTTCAGAAACTGCTGATCTACTGGGCTTTTCATGCACACCCTTCTCTAAGATTTAGAGACAATATCCAGTGAGCAGCAAGGGTGAAAATGGGTCAGAGGAGAATGACCAGACTGGTTAAAGCTAATAGAAAGGCAACCACTCATTACAATCAAAGAGCATCACTGAATATACATGTCAAACCTTCAGGGTTATTGAGTTACTGGTGTTTTATTGTCACAGCAGCACAGTAGTTGGTTATATTAATGGCACGTTATCAGCTATGTTATCAGTCTCTCTCAGCTGTACATTATAGTAGATTAATCATATTTACACCTGACTCCTAGTAGAGTCCTTTCAAATAAGTCCTTTACGTTCCGTGCGGTACAGTATCTCCATCTTACAGAGTCGAGGGTGGTGCAGTCTTTTAGAATGCTTGATTGTTAGTTGTGTATCACAGGTTAGACACTTTGTTTCCATGTCTCCTGAAGTGTTTGTGCATCAGTCAAAAACATGCAACAGCTGGGGTAAAGGCCTTTTCACACAGAAAAAAAAAACGTATGCGATTTTTAATGTAGTAGGACCTTCACACCAATTTCATTGCATTTTTTTTCTAAAACACTCAAACTCCCTGTCCACTTTGCTTTCTTTAAAAGATTTCACCGTGTCTTTAAAAAACAGACATGAGCAAAGATTAGTACAGGAAGCTATACTTTCCGTTTTTATTGGCATGAACAGATTAGAATGCACTTACATACACTCACTGTGAGGTTTTCACCATCATTCCAAAGCCTTTCACCTATATTCCACTAGACATCTTCTTTAACAATGTTTTTATAGTCAGAATGTTGCTTGTCATATAAGCTCTTGTGCTCTGCTGCCACCAGGATGAGCTGTTCTGCCTAACGACCTGATTAATCAGCCTTATTTTAACGCAACCAAGCAATGCTGAAGTTAGCACAGGCTCCGATTAAATATTTTACGTAGCATCACAGCCCATAAAAATCGGACTCTGTGTGAAAAGGCCTTAAGTCATCTGGTTTGCTTGTTGTAAAATGGTCCTTTCTTTGATGATTGAGCTGATTTCATGTAGTTTGTAATTGGTCTTCCTGTCCCACTCTTCTTGCCAATTGTTTCCAAATAGCTTTTTTATCTCTTGAAGATTGTCTAGGATTAAGCACACAGATATTTTCCTCTCCTGTCTTTCTGGTGAGCTTTGCTTCCTCATTCCCTTGAAACCCACAGTGACCTGGTATGCAGCAGTAGATTATATTGTTTCCATTTCTTCAGCTCCATATCTCTGATGAATATGTCCAAAGTGGTGGGATGGTCCAGGTTTATGGGTTCCAGGGCTTACAGGCAGGATTTTGAGTCTGTGCATATTAGACATTTCTTTTATGAGTTGTTTGGATATGTAGTGGGTAAGGTTCCACAGTGAAGACAGAGCTTTACATTGGCAATCAAATGCCATGGTGGTAGCTAATGGTTGTGACCACAGCTGCAACAGGTGTCTTTGTTTTGGACCCATCTGTGTACATCATCTTGTGGGACTAGTGGTTCCCTCTCATGTTTTGGAAGAGCTTGTGGTAGTCATACGGAAGTGATCTTCACTTATGTCATTCTGATAGTTTCAATATGACTGTTGGTCTCCTAAGTTCCCACTGAGGTTTTGACAGTTGCAGTTTTGCTAGCGATCTCAATTCAATAGAGCACCTTTTGGATGTGGTGGAACAGGAGATTTGCATCATGGATGTGCAGTCGACAAATCTGCAGTAACTGTGTCATGTCAATATGGACCAAATAGATACAGTGTGTAGGATTACAATCAGTTTCTCTACATACTTTGTTCATCCCCTTTACTCTGTTCGCTAATGGTCAGGACCCACACAGATCAGGTACTATTTGGGTGGTGGATCATTCTCAATACTGCAGTGACACTGATGTGGTGGTGTGTTAGTGTGTATTCTTCTGGTATCGTTAGATCAGACACAGCAGTGCTGCTGGAGTTTTTAAACACCGAGGTCACTCACTGTGCTCTCTATTAGATACATCTGCCTTATTGCTCCACCTTGATGTAGAGTCACAGACGGTAGCTCATCTGTTGCTGTTCAGTTTGTGTTAGTCATCCTCTAATCCTTCATTAGTGCTCATAGGATGCTGCCTACAGAATGCAGGTGGCTGGACATTTTTGGCTGGCAGACAAGCTTCAGGCCGGCAGTGTTTTAAAAATCCAGCAGCACTGCTGTGTCTGATCCATTCATATCAGTACAACACTACCACACCACCACCAACTACATCAGTGCCACTGCAGTACTGGGAATGAGCCACCACCCATATAGTACCTGACCTGTGGTGGTCCTGTGGGAATCCTGACCATTAGACAACAGAATAAACAAAGTCTGTGCAGAGACTGATGTACTACAGTCTGTAACTGTAGAACTACAAAGGACTGCTATATGGAGTGTGGAAACCAGGAGGTGTACCTAAAGTGATCAGTGAGTATATATGATATGCAGTTCCTGATGTCCAAAGACAAATGTGGTACATAGTGCTAGTATATACACAAGGCACGAACGACTGAAAACCCGCCATACAGTGTTATTCTTATCATCCAACATTAGGCACACTTACCAATGACCCAAGATGTAGATTGAAGTTGCATCTTTTGGATTTAACTCAATGGCCCGCTGTGGAAGCAAATATGGAATTAAGCACCCACCTAACAGAACAGCACATGACACATGTTGAAAAAGGTTACCTCCAGGTGATCCTTAATGATGAAGGAGTTTCCGATTTTAACTTTGATGCCTTCATACTCTCCTACATCACTTAGGCATACAGCATACCACTTAAACATATAAGGATATAAACTGTTAGAAGATATTACCTGAACAATTATTTAACACAGCACTTTGATTACTTTGTGTGCAGCGAAGCAGGCATCGTTCTTCTCCAGTGCCTTTTTGGCATAATTGAAGGCTTCATAAGTGAGTTTTTTCTTTTGGTCTCCAACAACGTTGGGTAGTAATGAGGTGTCACGTGATGCCCGAGCCAGCCTCCACAAGAACTCGGCATCATCACTAGAGAGACAAAGAGATAAAGACGGGTAAAAGAATGCACCAACACAAGTCCAGTTAATGTATTAACCCTAAATGGTTTAGCGTCGATATATGTAACTGATTTCCTAAAGCAGTACAGCTCAATCACATGTCAGCTGTTTTACTTATACTGGCTCTGAACCTTGTAAAACTGTTCCAAATTATATAAAGAACGCAAAATCCAGATTTAAAAAACCCTTTTTCTTAAGTCCATCATATTCACAGTTCCTAGGTCTTTAAGCAAAACCTGAAATATATGAATAATAGTAATTTTCAAAGATTTGATAACTGTATTTTATCATAAGCTGTACTACAACTTACTCTAACAATAGCTATAATAAGAACTTTTTCTTGTTCTCAAGTGGATCCGTGGCAGTTCGCTAGCCCATCACCGCGATAACTTGAGCCCTAGCCCTTTGATACACTGGCAGCCCATCCTCAGTACATGCTGTCCCGCTATCTCTGAATTACAGTGGGGCAAAAAAGTATTTAGTCAGCCACTGATTGTGTAAGTTCTCCTACTTAAAAAGATGAGAGGTGTCTGTAATTTTCATCATAGGTACACTTCAACTATGAGAGACAAAATGAGAAAAATCACATTGTAGGATTTTTAAAGAATTTAATTGTAAACCATGGAGGAAAAAAGTATTTGGTCACCCACAAACAAGCAAGATTTCTGGCTCTCACAGACCTGTAACTTCTTTAAGAAGCTCTTCTGTCCTCCACTCGTTACCTGTATTAATGGCACCTGTTTGACCTCATTACCTGTATAACAGACACCTGTCCACAGCCTCAAACAGTCAGACTCCAAACTCAACCATGGCCAAGACCAAAGAGCTGTCGAAGGACAACAGGAAGAAAATTGTAGACCTGCACCAGGCTGGGAAGAGAGAATCTACAATAGGCAAGCAGGGTTGGTGTGATAAATCAACTGTGGGGGAGCAATTATAAGACATACAAGACCACTGATAATCTCCCTCGATCGGGGGCACACCGCAAGATTTTTTTTTCATCCCGTGGGGTCAAAAAATGATCATGAGAACGATGAGAAAAAATCCCAGAACTACACTGACGGACCTGATGACTGATGACCTGCAGAGAGCTGGGAACCAAAATAACAAAGGCTACCATCAGTAACACAGTACAACACCAATAGGGACTCGGATCCTGCAGTGCCAGGCGTGGCCCCCCTGCTTAAGCAGTACATGTCCAGGCCCGTCTGAAGTTTTGCCAGAGAGCATATGGATGATCCAGAAGAGGATTGGGAGAATATCATGTGGTCAGATGAAACCAAAATAGAACTTTTTGTAAACACTCACCAACTCAACTCGCCATGTTTGGAGGAAGAAGAATTCTGAGTTGGCACCATACCTACTGTGAAGCACGGGGGTGGAAACATCATGCTTTGGGGCTGTGGGGTTTTCTGCAGAGCGGACAGGACGACTGATCTGTGTTAAGGGAAGAATGAACGGGGCCATGTATCGTGATCGTTAGATTTTAAGCCAAAAACCTCTTTCCATCAGTGAGAGTATTGAAGATGGAGGAACGTGGCTGGGTCTTCCAGCATGACAATGATCCCAAACACAAACACCGCTCAGGCAAACGAAGGAGTGGCTCCATAAAAAGCATTTCAGGTCCTGGAGTGGCCTAGCCAGTCTCCAGACCTCAACCCCATAGAACATTTGTGGAGGGAGTTGAAAGTCCGTGTTGCCGCCCCCAAAACATCACTGCTCTAGAGGAGATCTGCATGGAGGAATGGGCCAAAATACCAGCTACAGTGTGTGCCAAACTTGGTGAAGACTTACAGGAAAACATTTGACCTCTGTCATTGCCAACGAAGGTTATATTACAAAGTATTGAGTTGAACCATATTTATTGACCAATAATACTTATTTTTCCACCATAATTTACAATTAAATTCTTTAAAAATCCTACAATGTGATTTCCTGGATTTTTTTTCTCATTTTGTCTCTCATAGTTGAAGTGGGGGGGGTACCTATGATGAAAATTACAGACCTCTCTCATCTTTCTAAGTAGGAGAAACTTGCACAATCAGTGGCTGACTAAATACTTTTTTTTGCCCCACTGTATATAGATATATATGACTAATTTCAATATGACTTTGAGTTGCTGATGTAACCTGTGTCTGTCGTTGAATGACGTTTGATGCTGAAGAGCAACGTTAAATAAACTAAACAAAAACTGCCATGAAAATAAACAATATGATTAGATCAAAACATTCATTCATTCATTCATTGGCATTTTCATGTCAGCTTAATCAAATTCAAGGTCACAGGGACCCAGTATCTAACCAGTAGCACAGGGGGTATGGTGGGACCAACCCTAGACAAGGCACAATCCGTCGCAGGCGCATGAGCCACACACACAAACATTGGGAACTTTAGAGACACCAAATGGTGTGTCGTGCACCATGCAAGGACTGAACCAGACAGCGGCTACAGTCACTGCATGGTTGCATGAACTTTAGCACATTACAAGTGCAGAATAAACAAACAAACACTGCACAGCAACAGTGTTATCATTAATACCTATCTTATCTGGACTAACTTTGCATTCTAGGGTGTAGATAATGTGGACGGTATTGGACAAAGTGGCCAAATGCGTGGATGGTATGTCCTTGACTGCACAATCTAGTTTTAAATTAATACAACTGAATTGAACCAGGGATCTCTGGAGCTGTGACGTGACAGCACTAACCACTGCAGCACCATGCCACCTGCTAGCAAAAGTAATGCATTTAAGATACTTAATCGTCACTTTATTTAACAACCTAAATCTAGAATACCAATGCTGAGGCAACCCAACTGTATAGCTCTACTGTCATACTAGAACGTTCACACTGGAGTGTTAAAAAAAAGTAATTATATAAATAAGAAAAATTGCTTATGCTAATGTAAACAAGTGGGATTGATCATCAATCCAAGACACTTTCCCAAGACATTTTCCCAAAGTAATCACAGCCAGTGTTAGCAGGCTCTAAAAGAACTCTTTTGTGACAGCTTTTCTATTCAAGCCATGCCCACAGTGAGGGCACTGGAGGACTCTGCCTGTTAGTAACGTCTGTCTGTCTCCAAGCAGAACACTTTATTTATCAACATAATCCAAGTACTCACATATCAGGCAAATGGGAACCACACTCTTTATTCATAAATTTCCTAATGAAGTTGCTATCTGATAAAATGTAGAACTGAAACATATTACATCATAACGCTCTTCCTGGTTTTGTGAAATTTCAACAGCAGGACTTGTTTTTCAAATTAACATAGAAAGAAAAAAGCCTTGAACATAATATATCTTTAAATATTTATAAAAGGATCACTTGCATGCCCTGGTTGGACCAATAGACTCCATACACTTAGACAATCCAGAAGGCTGCCAGAAAAAATTTTTGTGGACAAATGAGACCAAAATAGTCTTTTGCGTTTAAATGAGAAGGGTTCTGTGTGGAGAACGAAAGAAACTGCATTCCAGCATAAGAACCTTATCTCATCTGTGAAAGGTGGTGGTGGTAAATATGATGTGGGGTTTTTGTCTGCTTTGCTGCTCAAAGGACAAACCAATGAATTCTGAATTATACCAGCAAAATCTAAAGCTCAAGTCATTCCTACAAAGAATGGTTAAGAAGACTAAAGCTATTGTTTTGGAATGGTCAAGTCAAAGTCCTGACCTCAATCCAATTGAAATGTCCTGGAAGCAGGTGCTACTTGAAGAAACTCAACAATGTCCCAGAGTTGAAGCTGCTCTGTACACAGGAATGAGCTAAAATTCCTTTAAGCCCATGTGCAAGACAGTTCAACAGTTACAGAAATGTTTAGATGCAATTATAGCTGCACATGGGGTCTCTAGATACCGAAAGCAAAGGTTCACATACTTTTGCCTCTAACAGGGTCATTTAATATTGGTTATATTGGATCGTTTTCCTCAATAAATAAATGACCACATATAATAGCTGTCTCATTTGTTCAATTGGGTTATTTTTAATCTACGTTTAAGACATTTGTAAAAAGGTGATATGTTAGGTCATGATATTTTTGCAGAAATATAGTAAATTCACAAACTTTCAAGCTCAACTGTAACCACAATAAACACTTTAATAATAGTTAAGTGATATATCTCATGTCATTGCCATCCCTTAATGAAAAAATAGAGAGACATAAATCACTAACTCCCAGCCGTATATTTGTATTTATATACACAAACCAAATAGTGCAAACCGATTCTAAGCTTACCTGTCCTTATACTGTAGTAGGAGCTGGTAAAGTTTCTCAGTCTCTCCACAGCTGTATAAATAGTCAGCTTGTTCTAAAACTTCATCAGCTAAACAGGGAACATGTGCATATAAATAAAGGAGCTACCATTATTGGTTAAATCATTTAATCAGACATGTTCTGCACCAGTAGTACCTTTGTCACGTGCAAACACTGCAGTTGCACAAGTCACCCTCCTGTGCCCATTGTACAACAGATAAGAAAGTGCAGGTACAGTGAGGAGTAACGAGGTCCGTCCAACCTAAAGTTTGGTTATAAGACAACATATTAAAGATAAATGTAAAACACAATGTAAAACATTTAGAGCGATGCATATTCATATACTGCTCTTCTGTCTATGCTGAAATTATTGATTAGTCCCGCTTCAAGGTTTGCACACAAGAGACTTTATCTCCCAGATAAAGTGAGTACTAGATAAATGGAGTGCAATGCATTTTGGTATATATTGTCCTTCTGTATATCCAAAACGTATGAACTGGTGCTGCTTTAGAGCTCGTCTCACTTATATAGTAGTACTGTTTACTGCTAAAATGTTTCAGAGAGAACCGAAATTAAGAAACCCTTTGCATTTTTACTGATTTCGAAATGATTTAGAACTACTAACACGAAAGACTAAGTTCAAATCCCACCAAGCTGCCGCTGTTGGACCCTTGAGCAACCCTCAACCTACCTTTATCTTAACCTTTATCTACTTAGCTTAACTGGAAGTCGGTCTGGATAGGTACTCTGAAGGTAAATGATCTACTGATACTGTCAGTGGAGTTCGGAATCATTTATTTAGCTGCGGTACATCAGCAGGTTTCTAATCCTTATGATCCATCTACATGAACTACTTAATGCAAAATAAGGACATGAGTAATAATTCTTACAGAGCTTGATCTCATCCAACGAGTACTGTACTCTCTGCTGAAACCGATCTTCAACGATCTTCTGCTGTTAACCAACCGAGAAAAAACCCGAACCGGAGCCAAAGCGAACATGTTTCTAACCTTTACTAAACAGCTCAGGATGGAGGAATGTCCCACGACCACCTGAAGTGCTCTTGACTCTTATCCTGTTGCTGTTTTCGCACCCTCCTTTTCGCCGAGCTGGTCGCGTTTTCAAATTAAAAGTCCATATGGTCGAAACAAAAGTTCTGCAGGAACTCTGAGGATTAAGAGTAGAGTACAATCATTATTTCTGAATATCTCATAGGCAACCCGGTGATATAGTGGTCAGCGTGGTTGCCTCACAGCTCCAGCATCCCCGGTTCAATCCCGACCTCAGACTCCTGCTGTGTGGACTTTGCATGTCTGTGTGAGTTACTCCAGGTGCTCTGGTTTCCTTCCACATTCCAAAAATATGCGTGTTAGGTTAATTGGTGTTTCTAAAGTGTCCTCAGTGTATATGAGTGTGTGAGGGTATGTCCCCTATGATGGTCGGCCGTTCCTGCCGGCTAGACTGACTATCCCGCAACCCTGACCAGGATTAAGCATGAATTATTATTATTATATATATATAATATTTATTAACTTTACGCATTTTCAGAAAAAGAATTGTGAAAGCTTTCACAAATCTGAAAATGCCTAAAAGTAATAAATATAATATAAATAAATGCTTTTTATACTAAATTTTATCTGTGAATGCTTTCATAAATCAGATTATGCCTAAAAATAATAAATAACATCATAATAAATATTTATTACACAAATTTATATATGTGAAAGTTTTAACAAATCAGATTATGCCTAAAAGTAATAAATAATATCATTACAACAATTTGAGACAGTTATATCTGTGAAAGCTTTCACAACCTACACATAATACACAGTATCTAAATAACTGCCTGTTAGACAGAATTATATCTGTGATAGTTTTCAGAACTGATGGAGGGTAACTTTAACCTGTGTTAATTCTCTATATTATCAGTTTTTGAAATTATATGGTCTGCTTGGACGGTTTTATGGCGAGTTAAATTAAAGGCTTAATTATTTTGCGTGTTATCATTTTCCGTCCTCACGGTTTATACGAGCCACGTACTGACAGAATTAAGACTGTGAAAAGTTTCACAAATCAGCCTGGTCACTTTACTGCAGGTGTCAGTAATCTAATGGTCACCTTCAGAAGTTATAAGCTTTTGAAAATAAAGCCCTAAAATGTAATGACTAATGATTTCGGTTTAGATAATGACATCACCTGAATTCACAAATCAGGACGAGCCAAATGTAGCATTAATCACAGTTTAAAGTCACTTCATCACGGAATGCAAGACGAAAAAAGCTCCGAATCGCAACCGCAAGCCAACTTTACTGCGGTTCCCACTCTTTGTTATAGTTGCAAAGTCTTTTTTCTATTACAGGTTCACTGCTCATTTTGACAGCATAAGGCTCCGCTCACAACACACACACACTGCTCTGTCACTAACGTAGCTACTACAACCGGGAGTTTGTATCAGTTTTGGAGCGTTATTGGCCAATGATGCTGTGACTGGAATCCGGGACTGGAGCTGTCCCGGCCGGGACAAATCAAAATTGCCCATAAATCGGGATGTCCCGGACAATACGGGACGGTTGGCAACCCTACCTACAGGCCAGTGGCCACTCTTTCAAGGATGAAGACGTGCAGATCCTTGATGGGGAGGAACGATGGTTTGAACGCGGAGTAAAAGAAGCCATTTATGTAAAAAGGGAACGTCCATCCCTGAACCGAGGAGGGAGCCTCAGAGTACACCTCTCACCATCTTACAACGGAGCCATAGCAGTCCTTCCCCAATCCTGTGTGAATGGCACACGTGGCCATTGTCGTTAATGGTTATGTCAATCTGTATATTAAACTGATCGCCGGTCCCATTGTATTTATGTTTAACATTTACAGCATTTAGCAGACGCCCTTATCCAGAGCGACTTAAAATTGATACAATCTTACAATCCAAGCAATTGTGGGTTAAGGGTCTTGCTCAAGGACCCAACAGTGGCAGCTTGGCAGAGGTGGGATTTGAACCCTGGACCTTCTGGTTCAGAGTCCAGTACCTTAACCGCTAGGCTACCACAGTCTACCACAGTCTATAAGATTGGGGAAGTTTTCCAACTAGCTGAGACTGAAGAAGTCACTTAGATGAGTGACGAAACGTTTCTCCGACAAAACCTATGTCCAGATGAACAGATTCAACTTCTGGGAAGCTCTGAACATGGTATTAAACCTCAGATTGCTTTGGCTGTATCTGGTAATACTGGAAATAGCTCTGGTTAAACACCATCCTTTTGTCTATGAAACAATGATCCAGCTCAACCCAGAAAACCTGTTTTAATCTGTCTCTAACGATGTATTCTTAATTTCTCTCTATACCAGATGTGTCAGACTTGTTTCTCATGGATGGCTGTACTACTAATTTTAAAGTCAATGTGGTCCAAGGCTTCAAACTATGTCCAAACGTTATACTTGAAAATAAAATATTATAAGAATATTTACTATAATAATTTAATTTGTTTAACCAATTCTACTAAAAGCTTACAAATATAACAATGCCTTAATGAAAGCTATTTAGTAGTATTTCAAACAGGATTCAACATCTCACCATACAGCCAACCTTTGACTAATCAGTTGCCCACACTATCAAAAATGACCTACTCATAGTAACAAATTGTGTTCAAATTGCAATGTACATTGATACAAAAGCTGCAGTTTTACCAAGGTTCTGTAAACTCAGATTAAATTCACCTTTTTAATGACAACACTCATCACATTGCAAGTTTGCATGAATTAAGCACACAATGTCTCTTGGTGTAATATGCAGTGGAAATTATATTTCATGGACATTGTGTTTAAATTTAGTTACAACACCACCTTTCGTCCTGACCGCTGATGATGTGGATTGTTGTCTGCACAGCAGGCCATTGCACTGCCACTGTAGCTATGGCTTTGTGGGTACATTTCAGTACAGACTGTATAAGAGCTAATAATTCATTCAAATAACTGCAGTTACAGTCATTTGCTAATTGTGCCTTAAAAATAACTTATAAGCACAGGCTAATTCATTTTCATTGTATTTACATGCTAAAAGTGGACATTGTCAGATGCTTTAAAAATCAATAGCTTAGAAGGCCACTGTCCACAGATTACCAAAAGATCTGGTAAAATGTTGTAACATTAGTATCATCATTATAGGCGTCAAAAAGATAAAGTAGTAGTCTAATAATACACAAAATTTTCCATAGTTTTCAGGTAAAGATAAATGATGAGCAGATGAGGTTAAACAGGTTACATTTATTAAAAGATCACAAATTATACAAAATAAGACTGGGGCACTTGCCATGTGAAATTGAATGCTTTATAAATACATGATGTCACTTACTCAAAACTAGTGGACTGACCTTTTATATGGGAATTGTCATCTGAGAAAAAATATGTCTTATTTAAATTTAAATAAGACCACTTAAAGAAGACCACCCCAGGTGCCACTCCTGTCAGCTGAGAAGAGGCAATTCAAATGGGCTCACCAAAATTGGACAACAGTGAGACATGTAGTTAGTGCAGTCCCCTCATAGCTCAGGAAATCCCCAGTTTGATCCCAGCCCTTGGACTCTGCTTGTGTGGAGTTCCCATGTCTTCCCTGATCAATGTTTCCAGCACCTTGTTGAATCTGTGGCATGAAGAATTAAGGTAGTTCTGAAGGCAATAGGTGGTCCAACCCAGTACTAGCAAGGTGTATCTAATTTAAGTGGCCAGTGAATACGTACACTCACTGATCACTTTAGTAGGTACACCTTGTTTCTACACTCATTGTCAATTTTATATGTTTCCCTACGTGCTGTGTTAGTCCCCTTTACTCTGTTCTGCAGTTGCCACCACACATCAGGTACTACTTGGGTGGTTGATCATTCCAAGCACTGCATGATATTGGTGTGCTGCCGGTGTGAGTGAATCAGACACAGCATTTTTGCTGGAGTTTTTAAACAACCAAGTGTCACTGCTGGACTGAAACTAGTCATCCAACCAAAAATGTCCAGCTACCAGCATCCTGTGAGCACTCAAAAATTAGAGGATTACTAACAAACTGTGCACCAATATTGTGGATGACTATGAGAGGTTACAGTGTGTTAAAACTCCAGCAGCACTGCTGCATCTAATCCAGCTGTACCAGCAAAAGCACAACATGTCAGTGTCGCTGCAGTTCTGAGAATGATCCACCACTCAACTTGGTACCTGATCTGTGCTGAACCTGTGGCGGGTCCTGACCATTAGAGAACAGAGTAAACAAAGTATGTAGAGAAAGACAGAGGCTACAATCTGTAATTGTAAAATTACAGTGCATCTGTATGGTAAGTGGACAAGACAATGTAGAACAAATGAGGTGTACCTAAAAGTAGTCGGTGAGTGTACACTGAATGGCCATCCATCTACCAACCTGAATTACAGACACCCATCTATTAGCATGTTGGACCTCCTTTGGTCTACAGAACTGCATCAATTATTTGATTCCACTAGGGGTTGAAATTGTTCTGAAGGAATATTGATCCATGTGGACAGGATAGTTTCTCACAGTTTGTGCAAATTAGATCCTACGGATGCTCTGTAAGATTAAGATCTGGGGGCTGTGAATGCCAAGGAAATGTCACGGTAAATGGATATACTCTTGGGGCATTGTGAGATTTTACATTTACAGCATTGACCAGACACCCTTGTCCAGAGTAACTTACCGGTAGTACAAATTAGCAATACCCAAAGAACACCATTCAACTAAAACCCTTTAGCAGGATTTACTAGTAAAATAATTTAGTTAGGATTTGATATAGGTAAATCCACAATTGAGAGGAGAGGAGACACTATGGAGAGGAGTCTTGATGCTCATCTTCCTTTAATCTTGAGTGGATGACCCAGTATACCCAAGCTTGTGTTTTGAAAGATACGACGTACAGAGTGGGGATTGATTGCCTTTAGTTTAGAAGGTGCTGGTCCATTTTTTATTTTATAGACAAGCATCAGGGTTTTGAATCTGATGTGGTTGCCTACAGGGAGCCAGAGAAGAGAATGCAGCAGTGAGGTGTCATTAGAATATGTGGAAATTGAAAACCAGACATGCTTCAGCATCTTGAATAAGTTGAATCAGGAGTCTTATTGTACACATGGGGCGACTAGCCATAAGAGCATTGCAGAAATTTAGTTTTGATTCCAGAGACTGGACAAGCACCTGGGTGGCTTCCCTGGAAAGGAAGGGTCAAATTCTCCTGGTGTTGTAGAGGAGGTACCTGCTAGACTAGGTCAGTTTGGCAGTATGAGCAGAGAAACTCAGCTGGTTATCAAAGATCACTACAATGTTTATTGTATTCACAGAGGGTGTCATGTGTTTACCTGGGAGATGACAAGATATTGAAATGGAGACCCAGCTCCAGGAATGTAAAACAGCTCAGTTTTGGTACAATTTAGCTTCAAATGAAGAGCTGACATCCATGATGAGATGGTCTCCAGACATGCAGAGATGCACATTAAGACCTGTGCATCTGTTGGAGGAAAGGAGAAGCCATGCAAGGATATTTTTTCACCGAAATAATGGTGAGAGAAAATATCCAGAACTGAGCCTTTTGGAATGCCAGTTGCAGCTGCACATGGTGCATGGTCCTCTCCTTGAAACCTGTTAAGATTGTCCCTATAGGAAGAAAGCCACTGTCAGACTGAGCCTGTGATTCCAAGATTGGAGAGGACAGAAAAGACAAGCTTGTGTCAAAGGCTGATGGAAAGATCAAGAAGGATCAGAAATATAAGTTTTAGACACTCTGGCAGCTTGACGCTTCTCAGAAACAACCATCAGTTTCTGTGCAGTGTGATGCTTTGAAGCCAGACAGGTTGTGATCCTGAAGGTCATTTTGTATTAGAGATGTTAACACCTGATTATAGATGGCATGTTCAAGTATTTCTGAGAGGAAAGAGGAGCGATACCAGTCTGTAGTTATTGCTGTCAGAGACATTGACTGTATGCTTCATTTAGATAGGAAGACGTAGTTGTTTAAGATGGAAGAGGTGGAAAGAAGGTCTTGAGTGATATTTTGCAACATTGATCCCAAGGGATGGGACTTAGTTGACGTATGATAAGATTGTTAGATGTATTAAGATTATTAATAATAAGGGTAAGAGTATTAATGATAATATCTGTATAAAGTGGAGAAAAACAGTTGAAGGTGCTGAGCATCTAGTGGGGATAGTGGCAGGTATGAAGCACTGGCGGATCTTGTGAATTTCTTCAAAAGTGAAAAAGCCTTTAGTAGTTAAGGAGATTAATGAGCAGAAAGTGATGTGTGGATTGAGCTGTGAAGAAGAGACTGCAACAGAGTCAGAAGCAGATTCTTCCAGGTTTCCTCTGTAGAAGGATGTCTTGGCAGCAGTTACATGAGATGAGAACTTGGAGAGAGTGATAGATTGGAAGATCTGCATAAAGCTTGGACTTCTTCCACACTCTCTCTGCAGCTCTAAGCTCTCTTCGAGACCCAAATGGCACATCTGACTGCCAGGGAGCAGGGTGAGAGGATTTTATTGGTCTGCATAAGAGAGAGCAAAGCAGGTCAATTGATGAAGAGACAAATTCCAGTGGAAGAGCAGAAAAACAATATCCAGGTTGTTAGGGCACTGGAAGACAGGGAAGAGGGAGTAGAGGTTGTTATCAGTGAGTGAGGGAGGGCACCTTAAAACAAGGTCAAGAGCTTTGCCTCCCTGGTGTGTTTGCATTCGGTAGACAACAATGATATGGAGATTGATGGGGAACATAACTGTAACAGCATAGTCTTCAAAAGATTAGATAGTAAGGTGAGAAAGTGCTAGTGATGTGAAAAGCCATTTCTTGGATAAAAGCGCACCTGTGCCAGCACCTCTTCCAGATTCATGTGGTAAGGGACTAAATGAGAAGGCAGTTGACAGTTTTCAGGAGTAATCCAAGTGTCAGTTAAGGCCAGGAAGTGTAGGGAGTGAAGGAAGGTGAGAGCTGAGATGAAATTTATGGATAGGTTTTAGGACAGCAGACTGAAATTTCCAAAGCCCACCCACTACCACTATACCAGTTTGTGAATTAGCTGTTTTGAAGGCTGGAACAAAGCAAAGACACACTAGTAGGCTACAGACACTTGTACGCTATGTACTCAAGCCCTGCCAATAATTCACACCTAATGCTAACCAGAAACTAGTTTACAATACACACTTGAGGACACTAATTAGAAGTTATGGTACTGGACCTGAAGGTACAAGGTTCAAATCCCACCTCTGCCAAGCTGTCACTCTTGGGTTCTTGAGCAAGACCCTTAACCCACAATTGCTTGGATTGTAAGACTGTACCAACAGTAAGTAGCTCTGGATAAGGGCTTCTGCTAAATGCTATAAATGTAAATGTCTGTCGCCAGAAACCACACTCAAATCATTCCAATGTAGTGTAGTCAATTATCCTAACATGCATGTCTTTGGACTGTGGGAGGAAACCAGAGTGCCTGAAGTAAACCCACGCAGGCATGGGGAGGACATGCAGACTCCAAACAGAAAGGACCCAGGCCACCCCACCCTGGGATTGACCTTCTTGCTGTGAGACAGCGGTGCTACCCACCAAGCCACCCTTTGATGTGACTCATTAAGACTTATTTAAGTGCATGAGAGTTATTAGTGGTAAAGGTACTTGACTGTGGACCTGAAGGTCCAGTGTTCAAATCCCAACTCTTTTTAACCCAACATTTATATTTATGTCAGAAAAACTTACTATATTTATGCCAGAGCAACTTACAACACAATCATGAAATCCAAGCAACTGTAGGTTAAGGGTCTCACTCAAAGACCTAACAGTGGCAGATGTGGGATTTGAACCCTGGACCTTCTGATTGCTAGTCCAGTGCATTAACCATTAAGCCACCACAATCCCAACAGCCCTGCATTGTTAGACTGTATCAGTTGTAAGTCACTCCGGATAAGGGGCGGGGGATAAGGGCGTCTAATAAATGTCTGACGGTAAAGGCAAGGTAAAATTTGTTTTCAATGGGTGACGTCATACAGTGTAGGCCGATCTTTTATAATACGAGCTCCGCGTGTAAATGTTCTGAGCTGGATTCCGTACTTTTAGACGATACCATTATCGAACGGGGGGAGGTCGTAAACGTTTAATGAAAAAAAATAGTCTATGTCCTTCAAAACTTGTACGTCGTGTACATGAGCTATTTTATTACGTACATGTTGTTCTGTAACGCGTCTTAGCTTGGGCTGTCGATTATTTTATTACGTACTGTATTATCTGGACAGCAGTGAAACCCCTGGAGTGCAGCAGCACTTCATTCCTCAGACTGGACGATGGCAGAGGTTTAAGTGAAAGCTATCAGAACTGTGACAGCAGGGAAGTTTTATACGGCACACTGTCATTAGTCGAGGTAAAGCCAAGTTTATATACACTAACCGTCTCTAATAGCGGTTTGTAAACATGTGAATCAGCACGGTGGTGGAATTCGGTGAATGAATAAATTGAGCTGCAGGAAGCCGTGTTGCTAATGTTAGAAAGCTAAGCTGTTCAGTTCGGTAATGCTAGTTACTCAGCACCAACGTTTGCAGAAGTGAACAGTTCAGTAACTTCACCTAATGGCTAACATCCTGATTAACGTTTATTTTCACTAACTCTTAAGACATGACCGCAGTTTAAATGAGTAGGGGATCCTAACTGGACTTGGTGTATGGCAGAAAAAATAAAAATAAGCAACAGCAGAGTAGCCGGTGAAGCTAAGCTAAGTGTACAGGCCTGTGGACAGTTTGGGCTTATCGCTTGCTTTAGCAGAACGTCTGCTTAATAACTAACACTATGAGATCTCAGTCAAGGTCACTGCAATGTTGCACCCTCGTACATTCAACTGTTTCAGCTTCCCATCCTCCAGCAGTTGTTTAGACGCTTTGCATTGCTGTAAACTCCACATTACAGTGCGTCCATATACTTTAGATCTGTTTCGATTTGGAAGGGGTGACGTTCATGTGTCAGTAAATAAGCTGAAAACTGTGGTGTTGGTCATGTTCAGGACATGTTCTGACAGCACGTAAGGAATCCACTCGATCGCTGGTGTTGTCAAGGTGTTTCAACTTTATCTGTGCTCACTTCACCTCACTTTGGGTTGTACGGAGCTGTCTGATCGGCTTTTACAAGACCTGAATGTTGCTCCAAAAACATGATTATATCTGAAATTTAATTGTTATTAAACAACACTGACAACTTTTGTTCGTCAAGTCAGTGATCTAGTTTAGCAGCCCCGAATTCAGAAACCCATCATCACTGATGCTGCCAAGGTGATTAAACTTAAATTGAAGTTTCGTCAGCAGTTGGTTGAAACATTGCTTTGCAGGACAGTGTTTTAGAGGCACTGATTAAAAATAAATGCTGGGTTTTTTTGAATAAACTTGTATGCCATTTCACGTCCATCCGATCAAGTCAACGTCAATTCTACTAGGCAGTAAAAATCTGTCTTGTATAGGTCTAATTCTTGTCTGAATGACTTGGTCTCCTCCTTCTTCCTTTTTCATTTTTGGTGATTATTTCAAATTTGATAAAAGATACAAAGATAAGAATTATTGTATTGTACATTACACTACTGTACTAAATCAGCATGTTTCAGTCAACGTACTGTTTCACAGAATATAATGTGGAAGTCAATTGGTGCATTCCAGTATTTCGAGAATGAAGTTGAAATGCTGAAATTATTACACTGTAGCCTAACTATGAAAATGAGGGATGTAGAAGATTTATTAAAGGTGTATTTTTTACGAACAAAGACAGTATAGCTCTCCAAGCACATCAGTATCAGATTGTTGTGAGAGGGAAATCAGAGGCAGCAGTCGTCTACTAGACTATCGATGGTTACATCGTCGTGCCATTTAAAGAGAGCATGTAGTTTCACAGGAGAAAGTGAGCTCCTAAATCCCCATCCCCATCCAAGTCAACAAGCTCATGGTTCCCATAACCCCAAAAAAGCCACCACCTTATAAATTTGGACTTGAATCTTTTAAACATTATGCATTTACTCCAAAAAAAACATAGAACAGGTTACTTTGATTGTTTGCAACTGTGTGTGTTGAGCCTCAGGCTGTATTACTTGCAAAGATGTGTGGAGGAATAATATGAGCGATATCAGTATAGGGCTTTGCAAACAGTGTAATAATTTAAATCCAGTGGAGGAAAACTGTGTTAAAAGTGCATATAGCTTTGGGATTGGCATTAAAAAGAACAAGAAATGAGGATATAAAGTGAGCCTGTTGGACAACTGGGGTATGACATTGGGATAAGCTTTTATGCTTCTGAAATAAATAATGTTGCAATATTATTGTCATTTAATATGTTCAGAGTACCTGTGTTGCACTGTGGATAATTATGGATGTTTTATTCGCATTTAATGATCTTATTCTCCTATCCCAGCACTTTGCAGTAGACGCTGCACAATGTCCTTAAAGCCAAGGTGGTGGATTTTGATGAGACCTGGAACAAGCTTCTCACCACCATCAATGCAGTGGTGATGTTGGATTATGTGGAGAGAGCCACATGGAACGACCGGTTCTCGTATCCTTTTTAAATGCTAAATGGACTTGGGGACGTTGGCCGATTTTAGAGTTGCTCAAAGCTGAAATACGTTAAGCCACTGCCATGAGGATTTGTGTTCGAGTCTCTTCTGCATTATCGGGCACCACACAGACACAATTGGCCGTGTATGAGGGAGAGAAGATCATTCAGGGATTGGAACAGCAGCCCCATACGGCCAGATTATTTCGTACCCCTTTGTGGACATACTATTGCCGAAGAATTTTATCATCTGCCTGTGGAAAGAAGTGGTCGGTGGCCTCAAATTGTGTGGAGGCACCCGCTGAACTATGGCCCTCCTCCTTGGCTTGGGTGTGAAGTTAAATTGCCTATATTTTGCCGTGACAAAGTAAACACCTTTTGCCTACTTGTAGTTTTCTAGCAATGTAAAGAAGAGAGCTAGTTTTTTATTGCCTGTTATATTTAAGCGATAATACACGAGAGGGAGTGCGTTAACGTGAGATCTTGGCACGGGTGTGATGAGGTTGTAGGCATGAGGCCGCAGGCCGAGTGCAGAAGATCAGGACACCTCTGCCAATACCTCACGTTAAAGCATGACCTAGAGTGTGTTATTGTGATTATACCACAGGTCTGTTATTGCTATTTGTTGTTAGATTTTAAGATAAAGAGGACAGAAAAAAAACGATTAGTTTATCACCCTTCCGCGAGGTAAAATAATTCCATTCTATCATTACCCCGGGGCTAAGCCCTTCAGTCATTAAAGTTGAGGAACAGAATTACCCATAACGGTTTATTATAGAGACAATAAACACATATATTGATTTGCAATTTTAAATTTATTAAAAAGAAAGTTTATTTACATTCAGCAAATAAAATGGGTCGGGTTTATAAGGCAGGCTGTTACTAAGGTCCACTATTCTACTGACTGAAGCAAATCGGAGTGAGATCCTGGTGTTATAACTAAAGTGTAGGATCCAGTTTGATTAGTGATTATAAATTTGTATGATGAAGCTCTTAATGTTTATCTTATCAGTCAGAAATGTACCGGCAGACTAATAGAACGTCAGCAGCTTCGCTGAGTTAAGAGCTGGACTTGGAGATAACGTACCTGTCAGATCAATGAACCTCTGATCAGCCGTGGATGGTGCTTAATGAAAGATACAGAGTTTAGCTCCAGCAAACGATGTAATGAAGCTGATTCAGTTCATTTTTGTTGATGGGACCAAAACTGATCTTCAGTCTTGTTGCTCTTCAGCCGAGCTGTGAATCCATTAAGAGCTCGGGATGTTTGATTTAAAGGACTGTCTTTGTTTCGCTTTTCCAGAGCTTCCAAATCCTAAAGGTGATAAACCTTTGGCTCAGGTTGGTCATTAATAACTTCATCTTCCAAATTCCAATATTGTTTTCAAAACCAGTTGATATTATAAAGTAATTATAGCTTTCATTTCGGCAGTGTTTTTATTAATACTTATAGAGCGTCGGTCACAGTGCCGTTATCGTCGATAATGTCACGGCGGAAGACGTCTCTCAACCAGTCAGATTGCGGGGTCGGAACTAACTGTGGTATAATCCATCTGTAATCCACCAACATTTCTTTGACCCCAGCTTCCAGTGATATTTACGCGTTGTGTGTTGCATACCCAGAACCCCTGGGTGAACGCCTATACACAGAAACAAAAGTGTTTTTGGAAAATCATGTCCGTCAGCTGTATAAGGTAAGCATGGAGACTTATGGTGATGTCTTATGGATTGTCTCTCTGGAAGGTACTTCTCTGTACACCATGCTGAGGTCTGTCTATCTGTGCAGAAAGTACTGGAGTCAGAGGAGAAAGTGCTACCAATGTATCATAGATACTGGGAGGAGTACAGTAAGGGTGCTGACTACATGGATTGTTTATACCGGTAGGTGACGTTTCACATGGCATTGTCTATAAATTCTTGTGTGTAAAAATGCTGTTTCTCTTGTTGTAAATGTGAACTTTTTGGTGGATGCTACTGTACTATTTACTGAGGCCCTACTTTGCGAAAGAAGCTTATAAAATGAGTGTTTACTTGAAATAGCCTTGCTTAAGTAAGACAGACACTTTTGGCACATTTGGTTCCACTAACATACCTGCTGTGGTCTATTCTCATGTATTCAAGGCAGGCTTTTATAAGTGAACCTTACATACATGCACATGATATTTAAACAACCCTAAACAATTGCTTTTGGATATTGCCAAAAATTGACTGAAGATTCAATTGAAAGGCAAAATTGTTCCCCTCATGAGTAGGAGTTGCTCATTAGGCTCTTTGATGATTGAATGACAATATGTATGTTAAGGCCTTGTGCTAAAAATAAAAAATCAAGTTCCCCCCTTTCTTTCACAGTCTAAAATCATGCTTTAGGTTAATTGATGTCACTAAAGTGGCCCTAGCAGGTGAGAGTGTGTGTGCCCAGCGATGGATTGGCGCCCTGTCTAGGGTTGTTCCTGCCTTGTGCCCTGCGGTTGCTTGGACATGATTTGGAAAGACACACACCTGTCTATATAAGGTCTCACAGCTAACAATACATATCAAAGCAAAAAACCAAGCCACGAGGAGGAAAGAACTGACTATAGAGCTCTCAGAGACAGGATTGTGTGTAGGCACAGATCTGGAGAAGGCTGCAAAAAATTCTGCTCCCTTGAAAGTTCCCAAGATCTCAGTGACCTCCATAATTCCTAAATGGAAGACGTTTGGAACAACCAGGACTCTTCCTAGAAAACCAAGTAATCGAGGGGAGAAGAGCCATGGTAAGAGAGATGACCAAGAACCCAATGATCACTCTGGCTGAGCTCCAAAGATCCTGTGTGCAGATGGGCGAAACTTCCAGAAGGTCAACCATCACTGCAGCACTCCACCAGTCTGGGCTTTATAGCAGAGGGGCCAGACAAGAGCCTCTCCTCAGCAAAAGACACATGGAACAATTCTTGCCTGGAAGCGAAGCGATTTTTATTCACAAGTCGTAAAACCCACCACCAGTCCCTGTCCTTCAGCTTCATCTTTCAGCCACGATTCTAACGAGAATTTCCCGTAGACTTGCATTTTTGCCACTGCAGGTAGACCCATATGATTGTACGCATTAATACACCTCCAGATTCAGCTACTTCCTTCACACTACCACCACCATATTTTACTGTTGGTATAATGTTCTTTTGCTGAAATGCTGTGTTACTTTTACACCAGATGTAATGGGACACACACCTTCCAAAGAGTTCAACTTTTGTCTCGTCAGTCCACAGAATGTTTTCCCAGAAGTCTTGGGGATTATGAAGATCTGTTCTGGAAAAATTGAGACGAACTTTAATGTTCTTTTTGCTCAGCAGTGGTTTTTATCTTGGAACCATTGTTGCCCAGCCTCTTTCTTATGGTGGAGGCATGAACACTGACCTTAACTGAGGCAAGTGAGGCCTGCAGTTCTTTGGATGCTGTTGTGGGGTTTTATGTGACTTCTTGAATGAGTCGTTGCTGCGCTCTTGGGGTAATTTTGGTCGGCCGGCCACTCCTGGGAAGGTTCACCACTGTTCCATGTCTTCGACATTTGTGAATAATGGCTCTCACTGTGGATCGCTGGAGTCCCAAAGCTTTAGAAATGGCTTTAGAACCCTTTCCAGACTGATAGATCTCAATTACTTTCTTTCTCAATTGTTCCTGAATTTCTTTGGATCTCGGCATGATGTGTAGCTTTTAAGGATCTTTTGGTGTACTTCACTTTGTCAGGCAGGTCCTATTTAAGTGATGCCCTGATTGAGAACAGGTGTGGCAATAATCAGGCCTGCGTGTGCCTAGAGACAGTGAACTCACGTGTGATAAACCATAGTTATGTTATGTTTTAACAAGTGAGGGGCAATCACTTTTTCACACAGGGCCATGTAGGTTTGGATTTTTTTTCTCCCTTAATATAAACACCTTCATTTAAAAACTGCGTTTTGTGATTAGTTGTGTTGTCTTTGACTAATATTTAATTTGGTTTGATGTTCCGAAACACTTAAGTGTGACAAACATGCAAAAAAAATAGGAAATCAGGAAAGGAACAAACACTTTTTCACACCACTGTATGTGTACACTGAATGGCTAATTTTATTAGCAGAACCCAGCTAGTATAACTTTGGACCTACTTTGGGCTTCAGATTTTTTGGGTTATGAAAGGCTGTGTGAACATCTAAGTGTGCTGATTCCATAGTTTTTTCCAGGGGTAATATGTTATTATTTATCTCATTTCAAAGGTCAGAGACAAATTAGATCAAATTTCTAAGTTCAGTTCTCTCCATAGGAAAACATTACCATCGCCAGTGCAAGGAGACTTTTGCCACTAATCATCTAAAAGCAGCCTTAAGCTCTGTCTGGGCAGGATTAAATTTATATGGGATTCTGAGATAATTTCCTTTTTTGCGGGTGCTTCTCTGATTTCATTTCCATCAGGATGGGCCACGTTGGTATTTTTTCTCTTCTTTCCCTTAGAGAAAATTACCTACGATTTTTCTCCAAACTCAGCAATGGTCTGATAATTTTAGTCCCATCCAGATGCCCAGCGCCATAATTTTACAGTCAGGTTACGATGTTGGACAGAAAAGTGGCTGCATATCTTCTAGCATACAAATCCAAATCAGTCAGTGGAAGCTTTGAGTCCCTGCACTATTTAATTGGACTGGTTGTTGGGTGAACTCTGAGAGGAAAGTGATGACAGGAGGAGGATAAAGAAATAATAATAGCATGAAAAGCCAGATACTGCTGACTCATTTAAAGGGATTGTATTAATGACAGCTACAGGGTTTAAACCATTACACTATATGTAAGTACAGTGGTGCAAAAAAGTATTTATTCAGCCACTGATTGTGCAAGTTCTCCTACTTAGAAAGATGAGAGAGTTTTGTAATTTTCATCATAGGTACACTTCAACTATGAGAGATATAAAATGAGAAAAAAAATCACATTGTAGGATTTTTAAAGAATTTAATTGTAAATCATGGTAGAAAATAAGTATTTGGTCACCGACAAACAAGCAAGATTTCTGGCTCTCACAGACCTCCAGGAAATCACATTGTAGGATTTTTTAAGACTTGTAACAGACTCCAAACTCAACCATGGGCAAGACCAAAGAGCTGTCGAAGGACACCAGGAAGAAAACTGTAGACCTGCAGCATGCTGGGAAGAGTGAATCTACAATAGGCAAGCAGGTTGGTGTGAATAAATCAACTGTGGGAGCAATAGTAAGAAAATGGAAGACATACAAGACCATTGATAATCTCCCTCGATCTGGGGCCCCATGCAAGATCTCATCCCGTGGGGTCAAAATGATCATGAGAACGGTGAGCAGAAATCCAGAACTACACGGAGGGACCTGATGAATGACCTGCAGAGAGCTGGGACCAAAGTAACAAAGGCTACCATCAGTAACACACTACGCTGAGAGGGGACTCAGATTATGCAGTGCCAGAAGAGGATTGGGAGAATATCATGTGGTCAGATGAAACCAAAATTGAACTTTTTGGTAAAAACTCAACTCGTCGTGTTTGGAGGAAGAAGAATGCTGAGTTGCGTCCCAAGAACACCATACCTACTGTGAAGCATGGGGGTGGAAACCTCATGCTTTGGGGCTGTTTTTCTGCAAAGGGGACAGGACGACTGATCCGTGTTAAGGAAGAATGAACTGGGGCCATGTATCGTGAGATTTTAAGCCAAAACCTCCTTCCATCAGTGAGAGCATTGAAGATGGAACGTGGCTGGGTCTTCCAGCATGACAATGATCCCAAACACACCGCTTGGGCAACAAAGGAGTGGCTCCAAAAAAAGCATTTCAAGATCCTGGAGTGGCCTAGCCAGTGTCCAGACCTCAACTCGATAAAAAATTTGTGGAGGGAGTTGAAAGTCCGTGTTGCCCAACTTGCACAATCAGTGGCTGACTAAATACTTTTTTGCCCCACTGTATGCGCAATATACGGTTTGAAGACTAAAGTAGATCAAAGAGTGCTTATTGGCACAGACATTTCTTCGCCTGACCTAAACCCGATTTGAGCGAATGTGGGGGCACTTGAAGAGAAAGCCAAGCCAAGATGGTTTCTGGAATGTCAGCTTACTGTCACAAATATAAACTAATTCTGGGAAAATACAAGTTTGTAGAGAGTTCAGCCCAGTAGAAACTTGCTAGTTCTGTGGGAATGTTATTAGTTTTGTAGTTTTTGTGTGATGTGTACAAACATCTCCCTGGTAATTCAGTCTAAAAAGTATTTTAGAAATGTACATGTTTATTGTCAATTTCTTCAGTTCAGACCAAAGGTAAAGAATCTGTTTTCATGCAACAAATATCTCTTCTTTTTTTATACTAAGAGAAGGCCAGTTCAGTATGTTGAAGTTTACTGTGCCAGTCTTAAGTATTGTGAACCCTGGCAACTTGAAGCAACTTGGGTCTTGAAGACAGGCACATTCATTTTTGTGTTTTTGCTTCTGTGTGTATATTTCCTATTTCAACTTAGGTACCTCAACACACAATTTATAAAGAAAAACAAACTGACTGAGGCAGACCTGCAGTATGGCTATGGAGGGGTTGATATGAATGAACCACTGATGGAGATTGGAGAGGTAAGCATCAAATACCCAGCCAAAAGCCTAAGCACATTATAGTAAAGATCCAGGTAATGTGCTTTAATAAGTCTCTCATTGCATAAGTGACATTCTAGTTCTAAATAAGTTGCTACACAGTGTCATCTTGATCTATCTTAGAAACAAGACTTGAAAAATGTGACTGTGTTTACTACTTTCAGCTTGCACTTGATATGTGGAGAAAGCTGATGATTGAACCACTTCAAGCCATGCTGATCCGCATGCTTCTGAAAGAGATCAAAAAGTATGTTCAAGAAACAGATTTCATATCGGGGATTTATTATTATAATGTTAGTATTATGACATTATTAGGGTTGGACTTTGACTTAAATGCTTCTTGTTCTAGTGACCGTTGTGGGGAGCATCCGAATCAGAAAGTAATCCATGGGGTTATCAACTCCTTTGTTCATGTTGAACAGTACAAGAAAAAGTTTCCTTTAAAGGTAGGTGGCACTGAAATAGTTCTGCCATGTTGGTCTTCTGAGTTTCTATATGGGACCACACGCTTCTGTGTGGAGAGAATTACAGTTGTAGTGTGAAATAGTGAGTGAAACTAAAACTAAGTGTTTGCTATTATGTGGAATGGCATGTCAAAAAGGGCAAGTACGGAAATGCCCTTATGTTTCTGAGAACGGATCCCACTTCTGTGTGTTCTAGTTTTATCAGGAGATCTTTGAAGGGCCATTTCTGACAAAAACAGGAGAGTATTACAAACAAGAAGCCTCCAACCTACTGCAAGAGTCCAACTGTTCTCAGTATATGGAAAAGGTAATATGACTTCCACCTTCCACTTCCATTTTAATGTCTTAAATTATAGTGTATCAGCTCCTGACATGAGAGAACCTTCTACAAAACTCTGTAGAACTGCAGAACCTGAAAGTAATTTGATGGTTTTTTTAACTTTTCTTATTGTTTTTGCTTGTTATTTAGATTTAGTGGGGAAAATGTCCAGGGTTTGAATGTTTGCCTGGGTCCCATTTTTCCCCAGAGAAAATTACAGGAAAAATTACCTAGTGTTTTTCTCCAAACTCAGCAGTGTTCTGTAATTCTAGTCCCATCCGGTTGCACAGTTCCAGCATTTTAGTTTTTGTCCAGTTGTTGTGGACAAAAAAATGGCTGTATATCTTCTAGTGTACAAATCCAAATCAGTCAGTGGAGGCCTTAAGAGTCATTGGGCTATTTAATTGGACTAGTTGTTGGGAAAACTCTGAGAGGAGAGCAGAAGGAGGATAAAGAAAAAAGGTAATAGCCTGAAAAAGCCAGATACTGCTAACTTTATTAAAGGGATTGTATTAACGGCAGCTACAGGGTTTAGAGCATTACACTATATATGGAAAAGGGTTGGAATGTTTGCCTGGATATGCTGATATGCTGAAGATTTTTATTATTTTAGCATTGGAAAATTATACTTCCTCGTTATAGTTGCTATACGTGTTGGTAGTGGTGGTCTAATACTGATACTGATGATTGGGGGATCATCCCCACTGGCTGCAACAGTGACCCCCTACCCAGCCCTGCAATGGACAGGTGTTCTGTCTATGCCTGGATTGTTCTTTGGGTGTGGACCAGTAAAACATGGGGTTAAAGGTGACATGTCTATTTTCCACAGGTGAACACAATTACATCCTGTCTAAACTGCACTTTTTAATACGATTGGTTTTGATCGCCTGTCCCTTTAAAGGATAATGAGCTACTGGTCACCCATCCCTCAATGTATCATAAATGATTCCTAAATGATATCATAAATTTAACTAACTTGTTGTATTAAAGTAATTTAAATATTTTTATGTTGATATGACTGGCAGTTTGAATGTGGTGTGATTTTCTGCGGCAGGAATCGACTCCAGCTATGTTAATGTTGTTTCCTAGCTCTTAGGGCTTTGAATCATGTAATCAACTCTTCTTGGTACTGATTCACACATTCAGTTAAATGCACACGAGACTGAAAGGATGAATGATGACTTTAACCAATAAAAATAGACATTGTATTTAACTTCAGAAGTAAGTTACCTTAGCTCAGGCTGGTACCTCTACATTGAGATAAGATTTCTACCCATCTTATATAGTTTAAATAAAATAATTCGAATGAAAATGTGGTGGCCAATTAAAATAAATGAATAATTGTATGGGAAACACAGCATTGCTTTGTATGGTGTATGATTATGGTCTTCAGACAACATCCACATCGCCTAAGATGCAATTTCACATAATGTGTCGGGGGGCGGTAAGCGTTGTTAGTCCTGTATTTGATTATGCAAATAATCAAACTTTCTTAAATATTTATGAGCAGTAATAGACATTCAGACCTATAACTATATTTTCTATTTCTTCCAAGGCTGTCAAAGTTAGCATGTTTTTTATTTTAGTTTAAGTATAGTTAATGTATTTTTAACATTGTTGATCACATTTTGTGTCTGAAATGCTTAACTATTCACTATTCCCTACTCCCTACATTGACAGATACTACAAAGCCTATTTTGCCTATAGGAAACAGAGTTGTTGAGTTTGATTTTTCTTGTTTGTCTCTTTCTGGCTATAGGTTTTAGGGCGGTTGAAAGATGAAGAGGTGCGATGTCGGAAGTACCTGCATCCAAGCTCCTATGCAAAGTTATCCATGAATGCCAGCAGAGGATGGTGGCTGACCACCTACAGTTTCTGCATGGAGAGTGCCAGAATATAGTCAGACAAGAAAAGAGAGATGGTAAGTACTGGTTTGTTCTCATGGCCACTGGAATGTTTCTAAACCTCAAAAAGGGTTGTATTTAGATCAAATACAAAATCCCAATAGGTCAGCAGCTTCTGAAATACTCAGAGTAGCCCATCTAGCACCAGCAGCCATGCCACAGTACTTGTTTTGAACTTCAGTAGGTTGTCTAGATCATGTCTATATGCCTAAATGCATCGAGTTGCTGCCATGTGATTGGCTGATTAGCTAATTGCCTTACGGAACAGTTGAACAGGTGGTACCTGATGAAGTGGAAGGTGAGGGTATACCTATGAAATTAAAGCAACCTCCTTGTTCTATGCTCATTGTCCGTTATTCAGCTTCCTTCATTGTAAGTGTTTTGGAAATGTTGGGCTTGTGTGCATCATCAGGAATAAGAGATTAGACTGAGAATACCATATGTGTCAACATAATTATATTTATTATCCATTCTAAAGCTAGGGTTTATAGTCTGTTCTCTACATTGTAAAAGAGTAAAATCTGTAGCACACAGTGTTGGAAATAAAATACATAATGGGACACTTTCAGCATGGATATAAGATCTGAACTCATGCTGCAAAGTGGCACACTGGCAAAATCTGTTTTCGACCCCCAAATGACTGCTTTTAGCCTATATTCATATGTAATTAATGTTTAAAGTCATGAATAAAGCAACGGAATGTAATACAATAATATTAATCAATAAATACTCAAAATAATTCAAATATAAAGACATGAAATAAGTGAAAATAAAGTGAAACTTTATGGCTACTGAGGCGAATGTATTGGTATTATCGCCACCAACTGGACTGGGTGCAGTCTTTGGAAGAGCTCACCTGCCTCCGTGTTACTGATGGCCTTGAGTAAAATGTCATTCTTATTACATAGAGCTTTAAATCATGTAGATTACCAGTGGCATTTGCTGTTAGATGAAAATTGCGTGACTTGCTCTTAAGCTGTTTGATATGTAATTGCTCAGGCCTATTTGTGGGAGACTTGATGTTTCTAGTGCCGACTCGTTTTCAGACATGGCGAACATGTACACACTGCTGCGGGCTGTATCCAGTGGCTTACCTCACATGATTCAGGAGCTGCAGGTCCACATTCGTGACGAGGGGCTCCGAGCCACCAGTAACCTGTCTCAGGAAAACGTGAGTTTGCGTGCAGATGGATGTGTGTGAATGAATGTCGGTTGCATGAATAGGGCAGATGAATTGTCACAATCTCATGAAGGCACTTTCATTGTGGACTTGTGTAGGATAAAGTAATACATTCTGACCTCTCATTGAAGCAATTATTTGACTTTCTAGAAATAAATGACTGACGTGATACTTGCTCCCCTTTTTCTACTGGAATGACTGCCAACATTGCAGGGCTACCTTTACTATGACCAGCTATCATAATACCCTGTAAATCTGTTTTATAAATCAGTTTCTGTGAATAGTTTGCCTTACTGTAATCGAATGACAGAAAATTAATTATTTAATTTGACAACCAATTAATTTTGACTGTTGAATTAAAAAAAAGGATCTGCTCTGTTAGGCTTTCATGACCTTGTATTGAAAAAGTTCCTCTCTTCTTCTTTTTTGCAGATGCCAACCCAGTTTGTGGAGTCTGTACTGGAGGTTCATAGTAAATTTGTACAGTTGATAAACACAGTGTTGAACGGGGACCAGCACTTTATGAGCGCACTTGACAAGGTGCACAGCATTACTTTTTAAACAGTTCAAGCTTGTTGTCAGGTTAGATCAGGAATTCTAACATGTGCAGGCTTGTGCTAAAATGAAATCAAATTCAAATGAGTTTAATAAGGGTTCCAGTCTCAGCACTGCCAAGCTGTTATGGACATGCCCTGAACTGGCATGTGCTGAATGTTGTTAATGTGTTTTGCATGGGACTGGGTAGTATGATGGTATATTCCATATGGGAGAAAAAATAGACCGCAGAAAATGTCTACTGATGAAGATTTGGCTAAGATTTGTATATTATTTCTGCTTGTTATTGTTGCTATAACAATAATACCTATACAGTGCTGCTTACCTCAAGTACATTAGGTGGTGCTTTTATTCTGTTTATATGGGAGAGACATGGAATGATAGAGGAGCATAAACTGAAGATCAAGAACTTGGGAATAAATGGGAGCGATTTCTGTTGTGTGGACATGGTTTGGTTTTAAAAAGCCATCACTGACCAAAAAAAACATTATCGGTAAAGTTTACTACTCAGCAGTTGTAACTGGAGACAGCATCACTAGCAGTATTTGATAGGCTGTTGAGGAGATTTCACTGATTGGCTGTGTACAGCAGCAATGTCCAGAGTTAATAGACAGATTTTTCTTTCTTATTTATTTCCTAATTTATTATCATTGTTAAGTCCTTGGGTGGCACGGTAGCTTGGTGGGTGTCAGTCACCTCACAGCAAAAGGTCCTGGGTTCAGTTCCAGGTGGAGTCTGGTGGGTCCTTTCTGTGTGGACATTGCATGTCCTTTCCAAGTCCACTGGATTTACTCCAGGTGCTCCGGTTTCCTCCCAAAGTCCAAAGACATGCATGTTAGGTTAATTGGAGTTTCTAAAAGTGCCCTTAGCATGTGAGTGTGTTTGTGTGTGTGCTTTACGATGGATTGGCGCTCTATCTAGGGTTGTTTTTGCCTTGCACCCTGTGCCTTGTCCCTGTCCAGGATTAAGCAGATAAGAAAATTAATGAAAGAATGAATAAATGTTACGTCCTCGGCTGTTAAAGTGAACAGACTTTGATGGGAGGGACTTTAAACAGTGCTCACCTGTATATGAATTTTGGCCATATTGCCCAACCCAGTACTTGCGATTCAAACAAGAACAGGTGACTGGCTACACGTGTTATGTATGTAAACATGAGTGCAACTTAATTCGGGTAGAAGGTTGGGTGTAAATTAAATACAGAACAATCTTTTATGAAGTGGGTATGTATAATATTTGTATTAATCATGTGCACCGTGTCTAAAAACATATGTAACACCAGTAAGTGGCATCATCATGTCAAACAACTGGATTTGATTAAATGACCCTCTGTTCTTGTAATGGCAATATATTTTACTGACCAATCACACTGACTTTTTACATTGATGTTATTGACTTTTCAGGCGTTGACTTCAGTAGTAAACTACAGAGAGCCCAAATCAATTTGCAAAGCACCTGAACTGGTGGGTGTGCTACTTATGAACCATTTTGTAACAGTGTAAACCAGCTCTGTCATTCTGCTGCAACATTTCCCAGTCATGTGAAGCTAATCATAGTTTGTGTGGTACAGCTTGCCAAGTACTGTGACAATCTTCTGAAGAAATCTGCAAAGGGGATGACGGAGAATGAGGTGGAGGATAAGCTGACCAGCTTCATCACTGTCTTTAAGTATATTGATGACAAAGATGTTTTCAGAAGGTAAGGCGCCCATGAATAGCCCAATCTGTCTCATCTGTATACACACAACACTGGGGAAAAAAAGTATTTACTCAGCCAATAATTGTGCAAGTCCTCCTACTTAGAAGGATGAGAGAGGTCTATAATTTTCATCATAGGTACACTTCAACTATGAGGAAACTATGACAAATGAGAAAATAATTCCAGGAAATCACATTGTAGGATATTTTTAAGACCTGTAACTCCTTCGTTAAGAAGCTCATCTGTCCTCCACTCGCTACCTGTGTATTAATGGCACCTGTTTGACCTAGTTATCTGTATAAAAAGACAACCTGTCCACAGCCTCAAACAGTCAGACTCCAAACTCAACCATGGCTAAAGACCAAAGGGCAGCTGAAGGACACCAGGAAGAAAATTGTAGACCTGCAGCAGGCTGGGAAGAGTGAATCTACAATAGGCAAGCAGGTTGGTGTGAATAAATCAACTGTGGGAGCAATTGTAAGAAAATGGAAACATACAAGACCATTGATAATCTCCCTCAATCTGGGGGCTCCACGCAAGATCTCATCCCGTGGGGTCAAAATGATCATGAGAAACAGTGAGCAAAAAAATCCCAGTACTACATGGAGGGACCTGATGAATGACCTGCAGAGAGCTGGGACCAAAGTAACAAAGGCTACCATCAGTAACACACTACACCGAGAGGGACTCAGATCCTGCAGTGCCAGGCGTGTCCCCCTGCTTAAGCCAGTACATGTCCAGGCCCGTCTGAAGTTTGCCAGAGATCTATGGATGATCCAGAAGAGAATGTCATGTGGTCAGATGAAACCAAAATAGAACGTTTTGATAAAAAAATCAACTCGTCGTGTTTGGAGGAAGAACAGTGCTGAGTTGCACCATACCTACTGTGAAGCATGGGGGTGGAAAACAATTTTTCCTGCAAAGGGGGACAGGACGACTGATCCGTGTTAAGGGAAGAATGAACGGGGCCATGTATCGTGAGATTTTAAGCCAAAACCTCCGTTCATTAGTGAGAGCATTGAAGATGGAACATGGTTGGGTCTTCCAGCATGACAATGATCCCAAACACACCGCTCGGGCAACGAAGGAGTGGCTCCGTGAAAAAAGCATTTCAAGGTCCTGGAGTGGCCTAGCCAGTCTCCAGACCTCAACCCCATAGAAAATCTGTGGAGGGAGTTGAAAGTATGTGTTGCCCCAAAAGACCACTGCTCTAGAGGAGATCTGCATGGAGGAATGGGCCAAAATACCAGCTACAGTGTGTGCAAACCTGGTGAAGACTTACAGGAAACGTTTGATTTCTGTCATTGCCAACAAAGGTTATGTTACAAAGTATTGAGTTGAACTTTTATTATTGACCAAATACTTATTTTCCACCATAATTTACAATTATCCTACAAGAAAAAAAATCTTACAAGTGTACCTATGATGAAAATTACAGACCTCTCTCATCTTTCTAACTAGGAGAACTAGTGTGTGTGTGTGTGTGTGTGTGTGTGTGTGTGTGTGTGTGTGTGTGTGTGTGTGTGTGTGTGTGTGTGTGTGTGTGTGTGTGTGTGTGTGTGTGTGTGTGTGTATTGGTGTTTTGCATGCATTATTCTTGACTCTTGGCAGGTGTTTGTGGAAACCAGTCTTTACATGATGGTAGCAAGTTAATAATCCTCTCTCTCTGTCTCTATTTCAGTTTTACGCTAGAATGCTTGCTAAGAGGTTAATACATGGACTGTCTTTGTCCATGGACTCAGAGGAAGCCATGATCAACAAACTAAAGGTAAGGAGGATATGTATCACTGTTTTGAAGTAGTCTGCACTCAAGTGATTCTAAAAATAAAGTTTTTGAGTCTTGGTCCTCCCAAGGTTTCTTCCTTCTATAATTTAATAGATAAATAATTGTAAAGCCACTTTGAGACTGCTTCATTGTAAAAAGCACTATAGAAATAAATTTAACTTTGACTCAGCATTAATAAATATCCCTGGTCTCTCATTCCCCCTGTCTGCTTACCAGCTTTGTCGTCATGTCTAATGAGCTGCAGAAGAGAGACTTAATTTGAGTAGTAGCCTTGTTTGTTTCCGTCTTCATGGTTTAGTTGTTCTCTCTCTGTCTGCCATTTGTCTCGCAGCAAGCGTGTGGCTATGAGTTTACAAGCAAACTGCACAGAATGTACACAGACATGAGTGTGAGTGCAGACCTCAACAACAAATTCAACAACTTCATCAAAACCCAAGAGACAGTGGTGGACCTGGGCATCAGCTTTCAGATTTATGTGTTACAGGTGAGACTGTAAGAGCTTTTGCACATTGCTGTGCAGAGACTGAGTGGAATATTGTTGTTTTTAATTGATATCTTAGTTGATATTAATATCTCGGGTATATCTTGAGCTGCAAATTCCCAGAAGTTACCTCAAGCATCACTGTTTCTAAAAAACATTGCTGGAGTTAAAGGGCATGTGTGAATGTTTGTGTATCCCAGGCTGGTGCATGGCCACTCACACAGGTCCCTTTGTCCACATTCGCAATCCCTCAGGAACTGGAGAAGAGTGTACAAATGGTAAGTTCTGCCGCAGCTGTCAAATGCTACAACTGTCCAGTAGTTCTTACATTTTTAAGATCAGGCAACAAGAAAAATGTGTCCATAATTCTTTAAAATAAGTGATGGTAAAATACTAAGTTCGGTTGTGACATAATTGACAGAATTTGCACTGTTGGCTTTTTTCCTCGTAGTTTGAGCTGTTTTATAACCAGCATTTCAGCGGGAGGAAGCTGACGTGGCTGCACTATCTCTGCACAGGTACACTACTTAGACTTAAGAGGAAAAAAAAAGTCTTTAATACCTGTTGAAGTACATTATGGGCTATATAATGCTGATTCATTTTGTTCGTTTCTTATACTATTTACAATGTTAGTCTAAAATTTCATCGAAATTTTGGCCCAAAAATGTTGCATTCTATAGTCTTAATTAATTCAGATTGATAAAACTATACAAGTGCAAACTAAAACAGTGATTTTATCATATGGTTATTTGATTGCCTGTTTGAGAAATGGTTTGGACCTTGTCGTTTCTGTGGAAGAAAGCATTTCTGTCTAACTGGCTTTGTTGACTCATTGTTTAGAAGTGTAACAGGCAGTTTGTAATGTCTACTCTGATCAAGCCTTTTTTAAAATCGCTTAAGGAAGTAGTGCTCATGTAATGCTTCCAAGCGTCGCTCTGTGCATAACTTTCCAAGAACTTCCATAATACTTGGTTACGTCTTCGATCACCTTAGTTACAGCACCAGTCTTTCTGGTAAGGAATGCCTACCTGAGGAAATGGAGCTATTTTTATCACTAGAGGAGGCGTAAGACAGGACATGCGTAACCTGTGTCTTTAGATTGAATTGCTGTCAGGTTTATTCCGCCCATAAATTTACTGGGTGCACAATACAGCTTGATTATGCAAGTGCATGACCTGTTATTTCTAATAAGCCCACAAGTATTTGAGGGGATTGAAGTATGGTGATTTTGCTGAACAGACTCAGGGTGTCCCATTGTTCCATTATGCTTGTTCAGCCACACTAGACAAGTTGATATAAATTATAACTCTTCAAGCAAAGAACCATCAGGTTATCCTTTTCTTTTTTCTTTTTTTTTCTTTTTTTTATATTCCTGACATCTAATTGTAAAAATAACAACATGTCGAGAAGAAATATTAATAAACAAATTTGATTTCGGACCACAAGTACTACTCAAATCTACTCACATTTATAGAATCATCCATGAGTGCTTACCTCAAAAAGTTTTTCTAAAAATTAAGAACATATCAGCATTAGTTGTATGTGTAAAGTGATAGCCAGCTAGCCAATACAAGCTATTTAAAAAGCTAGCTAAACTCAGTTGTTTGCCACACTGATAAATACATTACAGCTAACGTTTTGTTTCAAAAGAGATGAAAGATGGCACGATAAACCCTTGCAGTCCTGAATTTATTTTGATCTACTGCAAATGTGCAAATACTATTTCTGTGCAGTAAATTTGTTTGGAGGATCAGCATAATTCAGTTCTTCAGTTTTCAGTGGTCAAAAACACTTTCAAGTGCATTTTCATGTGATTCCAAATGATTAAAACATAATGAAATTATGCTTAAGGTTTTCATGACAACAGATTTTTCAGCCTCACACCATTTTGCAGCAACAGGACTTAAGAGGGAATAGTAATTTGGTATGTCTTGCAATGCAAACGATTTTATGGGTTTAAAAAATGGGCCAAATAATACAGAACTCAGTTCTTGTGGTGTGGTCACAGCTCTACATATATAGGCAGCTTCAAAAATGGATTTGAGTATGGCTCAGCCAATCAAATTTTAGAACCGTAACTATAGGTTTTGTAGTGGTAATGGTTATAGCAGCTAATGGATGGTCTGACATCCGTGTTTGTTGCGGATTGTAACAGTATTCATGTAAATACTATATTACAAACAGCAGTCTATTTCTTTGATTTTTGTTCATTAACTCAAGCCTGTTTATTTTCTTTGTGTTCCATGGTCAACTTAAAAGTGGTGCCATTACAAAATAATACCACTAGTGAGGCAGTTTACATTTACAGCATTTAGCAGACGCCCTTATCCAGAGCGACTTACAATTGGTACAGTCTTACAATCCAAGCAATTGTGGGTTAAGGGTCTTGCTCAAGGACCCAACAGTGGCAGTTTGGCAGAGGTGGGATTTGAACCCTGGACCTTCCGGTCCAGAGTCCAGTACCTTCACCGCTAGGCTACCACAGTCCCCACAGTTGTTTGTACTGCCATCACCGTGACTATTTCAGTCACCTCTCAAGTTCCTTTGGTTCCTGTTGACTTGTTTCTGAATGTGTAGTGGCAAAACACTTTGGTGAAAATGTACATTTAACCAGTTAATTATGGTCTCTACTGATTCCCTAGCACTCACCGAGATGGATATTGACAGTTTGTTTATTTCTCAGGTGAGGTGAAGATGAACTACCTGTCCAAACCATATGTAGCCATGGTTACCACTTACCAGATGGCAGTACTGCTGGCCTTTAACAACGGTGAGACAGTGGGCTATAAAGAGCTGCAGGACAGCACACAGATGAACGAGAAGGAGCTTCAGAAGACCATTAAGTCCCTGCTGGATGTCAAAATGATCATCCATGACTCAGAAAAAGTAAGATAGTGTGGTTACTTCATGCACCTTATGCTGAATGTGTGCTGCTCAGTTTTAACCCTGATTTTCCTGTCACTGACAAATGAGACAAAACCACAAGCACTTTTGGTTTGGTGACTAAGTCACTGCGCGTGTCAGTCACAACCACTCTTTCAAAATCCTCTTTCTAGCTTATTTGAAAATGTCTGCAATATGTGTGGAGAATACATACAAATAGGAGTGAAAGCACTGATGAGCAAAAGTGTTGCTTGAAAGTTTGTGAACCCTTTAGAATTTTCTATATTTCTGCATAAATATGACCGAAAACATCATAAGATTTTCACACAAGTCCTAAAAGTAGACAAAGAGAACCCAGTTAAACAAATGAGACAAAATATTATACTTGGTCATTTCTTTATTGAGGAAAATGATCAGATGGCAATAGTATGTGAACCTCTAGGATTAGCAGTTAATTTGAAGGTGAAATTGGAGCCAGGTGTTTTCAGTCAATGGGATGATGATCAGGTGTGAGTGGGCACCCTCATTGCACAAACAACAGAGACTTCTGAGGACCTCAGAAAAAGAGCTGTTGATGCTCATCAGGCTTTAAAAAGGTTACAAAACCATCTCTAAAGAGTTTGGATTCCACCACCAATCCGCAGTCAGACAGATTGTGTAGAAATCACACCAGATACTGAAAACAGAGGTTCACATACTTTTGGCCACTCACTATTATGTAATATTGGATCATTTCCAATCAAGTTAATTCTTTTCCGTAATGTAATGATAAAAATTAAACTTTCATATATTTTAGATTCATTGCACACCAACTGAAATATTTCAAGTCTTTTATTGTTTTAATACTGATGGTTTTGGCATACAGCTCATGAAAACCCAAAATTCCTATCCCACAAAATTAGCATATCATGAAAAGGTTTTCTAAACGAGCTATTAACCTAATCATCTGAATCAACGAATTAACTCTGAACACCTGAAAAAGATTCCTGAGGCTTTGGAAAACTCCCAGCCTGGTTCATTACTCAAAACCGCAATCATGGGTAAGACTGCCGACCTGACTGCTGTCCAGAAGGCCATCATTGACACCCTCAAGCAAGAGGGTAAGACACAGAAAGAAATTTCTGAACGAATAGGCTGTTCCCAGAGTGCTGTATCAAGGCACCTCAGTGGGAAGTCTGTGGGAAGGTAAAAGTGTGGCAGAAAACGCTGCACAACGAGAAGAGGTGACCGGACCCTGAGGAGGATTGTGGAGAAGGGCGATTCCAGAGCCACCGTGCACAGGCGTGTGCAGGAAATGGGCTACAGGTGCCGCATTCCCCAGGTCAAGCCACTTTTGAACCAGAAACGGCGGCAGAAGCGCCTGACCTGAGCTACAGAGAAGCAGCACTGGACTGTTGCTCAGTGGTCCAAAGTACTTTTTTCGGATGAAAGCAAATTTTGCATGTCATTCGGAAATCAAGGTGCCAGAGTCTGGAGGAAGACTGGGGAGAAGAAGGAAATGCCAAAATGTCTGAAGTCCAGTGTCAAGTACCCACAGTCAGTGATGGTCTGGGGTGCCATGTCAGCTGCTGGTGTTGTGGTCCACTGTGTTTTATCAAGGGCAGGGTCAATGCATCTAGCTATCAGGGAGATTTTGGAGCACTCATCATGCTTCCATCTGCTGAAGAGCTTTATGGAGATGAAGAGTTCATTTTTCAGCACGACCTGGCACCTGCTCACAGTGCCAAAAACACTGGTAAATGGTTTACTGACCATGGTACTACTGTGCTCAATTGGCCTGCCACTCTCCTGACCTGAACCCGATAGAGAATCTGTGGGATATTGTGAAGAGAAAGTTGAGAGACGCAAGACCCAAAACACTCTGGATGAGCTTTAGGCCGCTATCGAAGCATCCTGGGCCTCCATAACACCTCAGCAGTGCCAAGGCTGATTGCCTCCATTGCCACGCCGCATTGAAGCAGTCATTTCTGCAAAAGGATTCCCGACCAAGTATTGAGTGCATAAATGAACATAATAATCTGAAGGCTGACTTTTTTTTGTATTAAAAAACACTTTTCTTTTATTGGTCGGATGAAATATGCTAATTTTGTGAGAATTTTGGGTTTTCATGAGCTGTATGCCAAAACCATCAGTATTAAAACAACAATAAAAAGACTTGAAATATTTCAGTTGGTGTGCAATGAATCTAAAATATATGAAAGTTTAATTTTATCATTACATTACGGAAAATAATTAACTTTATCACAATATGCTAATTTTTTGAGAAGGACCTGTATAATATTTTTGCCCCATTTGTTTAACTGGGTTCTCTTTATCTCCTTTTAGGACTTGTGTGAAAATCTGATGATGTTTTAGATCATATTTATGCAGAAATTCTAACTGGAGTCAGGCTACAGAATCTATTGTCACAAAGCTGTTTTATGTGATTTCAGTCATTTTATTTACTCATTTGAAATCATATTGAAAATGGCACCTTTATATTTTGATCCTCTGAACAAACTTATTGCAAATCAGCTTCATTAAAATAAATGCAGGATTGAAAGGGTTAACTTTTAAGTTTATATCAGTTAAATTTGTAATAAGTGAAAAGAAATATCATGTTTCGCATATCTTTATATTCACTGTACCAAACACATACTGAGCCTTGATTTCTGTGTACTGGTACCCCCCTAATGTGCTCCGATTGCTACGTTGACAGGACACCAGGAAATAAATTATGTTGTGAGCCTTACAGTTTATCAAAGTCATGCATAGAACATTAGGAAACACTTTTTTAAACATTTCTCTTAATTTTCTGTTATATCCAGGAGGAGATTGAGACAGAATCTACATTTTCATTAAATATGAGTTTCACTAGTAAAAGAACAAAGTTTAAGATCACAACATCAATGCAGAGGGACACACCACAGGTACGGCACTGCTCTCATCACAATGCTGCGTACATCAAGCATGCACTGCCTGTGTTGTGTGAATGTCTGTCATGCTGTCTGCCCGTGTTAGGAGGTGGAACAGACGAGGAGTGCCGTGGATGAAGACAGGAAAATGTATTTACAGGCTGCTATTGTGAGGATCATGAAAGCCAGGAAAATTCTGAGACACAATGCACTCATACAAGAAGTGAGTCTTATTCCTGGTTATATTTACACATCCACACTCTGTGCAACGCTGTTCAAATTAATCAGTGCATTTCTAATATCAGTACTTGTGGTACATGTGGCGTAAGGACCCATAGAATCTGTGCATACCACATGGAGTCTTAATGTTGATGAGAATCAGCCTGACTTGCCCGAAAAATATTGTCAATATATGTAGTAAGAGAGGAAAACCACTGAAACGCCCAAATTCAGGTGTGTGCTCTGATCAACGGCTGTTCACTTTAATGACTGAGATCTTAAAAATTATAATAGGTTATGATAGGAAATTAAAATGTGTCTTTTAACTCGCGATTTTGTGGTCGTCTCAATCTGTCAATGCTGTGGATCCACTCCCACATCTGGATCGCAGTCTGTCCCTCGTGTGTGTGTCTGTGTGTGTGTCTGTGTGTGTGTCTGTGTGTGTGTGTGTGTGTGTGTGTGTGTGTTTGTTTGTTTGGTTTATTTAACATCACGTCAGCACACTTAGCTACATTCTTGACAGGATCTAGGTTACATTGATACACAAGTTTTGTCAGTACAAGTTCAATATCCAACACGGTCGTGGACAACTTCACCTAAAGTCCCCTTCTCCAATTCACCTAACTTACACGTCTTTGGACTGTGGAGGTAACCCGATCACCTGGAGTAAACCCACATGGACACGGGGAGTACATGCAAACTCCACACAAAGGACCCAGGTCACTCCCGCTGGGATTGAACCCAGAACCCCCAGTGTGTGTAAGTGTGTGTAAGTGTGTACCTTGTCTTGCTATTCTTGTGAGGACCAAATGTCCTTACAGTGACAGGAACCTCTGGAATTTTCACTTGTGAAGACCATTTTTCCTATCCTTGAGACTTTACTTGTTTGTTTGTTTGTTTGTTTGTTTTTTTTTTGTTGTTTTTATTCATTTGTTTATTTTTTTAAAGAACAAATGGCCACTTTTATTTGGAAAACTGAGGTTAGGGTTAGGTGTAGCACTAATTAGCTACAGTAGTCTAATTTCATTGTCTTTCATGTCAGTGGAAAGTCATCACATGGATAGCAAGACAAATGTGTTAGTGCGCGAGGGAGTGTGAGTGAGTGTACAGTGGGGCAAAAAAGTATTTAGTCAGCCACTGATTGTGGAAGTTCTCCTGCTTAGAAAGATGAGAGAGGTCTGTAATTTTCATCATAGGTACACTTCAACTATGAGAGACAAAATTAGAAAAAAAAATCCAGGAAATCACATTGTAGTATTTTTAAAGAATTGAGAGTGAGTGAGTCTAAGTAAGTACCTTGCCGATCGTGTGCTTGCTTGCTTGTTAACTCGCATTTGGACTAGAGACAGTTCTAAGTCGGTTGATGTGTTTAGAGACTTTACTGTGCTAGTTACTCGCGTTTGTTTGTATGACTTTCCGCTGCGGCTCGGTGGGTAGCATCGCCGCCTCACAGCAAGAAGGTCCTGGGTTCAATCTCAGGGTGGAGCGGCCTGGGTCCTTTGTGTGGAGTCTGCATGTCCTCCCCGTGTCTGCGTGGGTTTACTCCGTGGGTACTGCATTACTCCGGTTTCCTCCCACAGTCCAAAGACATGCATGTTAGGTTAATTGACTACACTAAATTGGCATTGACTTGAGTGTGTGAGTGACTTGTCTTGAGTAACCTCGTGTATGGATGTAACCTTGTGTGTGTTTCCGAACATGGCCACTGATGCTGATAGCGACATTCAATAAA
Source organism: Ancistrus triradiatus (assembly GCA_025084515.1). Lineage (NCBI taxonomy): Eukaryota > Metazoa > Chordata > Actinopteri > Siluriformes > Loricariidae > Ancistrus > Ancistrus triradiatus. Next base: position 112,892 of record JAJAGP010001131.1, read on the forward strand.
TGAATAAACGTAAACGTCTGTGTACATAAACTGGTTCACATTCACACATCGAGTCTCCATTTCGTCTAGCTGATCTTTCTGTGTTGTTCGTAATATTGTTTGTAAATGAATTTTTGGCTTCCGTCAAACAAAAATATCAAGCCCATCATACCATCCTTTTGTTGCGTTACAGACCGGGTTGTGACAGTACGTTATTGTATTTTGTATAATTATTGTGAATTTCCATAAATTACCCAAGGTTTAGCATGTGTATGACAGTTGAGGCTTCCACTCAGTGTTTTCAGCGATATCTCTGACGCATTTATCGTTTGCCCAGTTTTCTTGTGAAAATACCCTTTGTGTTTACATTACAGTGGCATAACAAGACTGTGACTATAGTGATGTTCGTCAGTGTCTTCCATTTCAGTCAACGACCCGCTTCACAGAATGCAATGCGGTCATTAAATGCTGCATACATACCTTTAAATAAAAAGACTAAGTGGAATAATATTTTCTTTCCTAAGGGATGTTTTGCTTTTCCTTAAATACCCCTTTTTTGTTAACGACCCCTTCGCTGTGGGCAGAGGACCATAAAGTGCATCTGTACAACTTGCTGCTCCCACAGCTTCTTTTCACCTGCAGATGGCAGAATGTCCATTTGGCGTCTTGCTGTTTGTGTCTTTGCGTTGCGTGTCCATGCCAGAGACACCGCTGAGAGACTCGAATATCGGTGTCTGCAGCAGGGGACTTTCAAGTTTAACTGCTGCACCACCCGAGCACCCTTGACATCATCATAGGCATTTATTCCAGTGTTGATTATAATTGTGATTACATTTATGACCATGTCTAGGTTAGATGTACGGATAATGCACAGCTAGAGAAAGTGGTTTATTTAATCTTATTTCATATTTTATACCATACAACAAATGTCAACACTCATCAGGAATGCTGGAAAGTCCGTAGTTGTCATTCCGATTTAACTGTCATGATTTTTAGGCAGTTCCTTTCACTGTCTGCTTTACTGTGGTTTGCCCCTGAGGTTATTTTGTGGAGAGCCTTGAACGTGAATTCCTGTAGAGTGAGATATGACAGCTCACAGCAGTCCATAATAACGTCTCCCACTCCAGCCTTGTTTCAGCATGCCTGGGGATCATACACACACAACCCTCGAAGGTGTTGGCAGCACACAACCCTAACCCTAGAAAGAAGAGAGAGAGATCTGTAATTTTCATCATAGGTACACTTCAACTATGAGAGACAAAATGAGAAAAAAAAATCCAGGAAATCACATTGTAGGATTTTTAAAGAATTAATTGTAAATCATGGTGGAAAAGAAGTATTTGTTCATTAACAAAAGTTAAACTCAATACTTTGTAACAAACCCTTGTTGGCAATGACAGAAGTCAAACGTTTCCTTTAAGTTCTTCACCAGGTTTGCAACACACTGTAGCTGGTATTTTTGGCCCATTCCTCCATGCAGATCTCCTCTAGAGCAGTGGTGTTTTGGGGGGCAACACAGACTTTCAACTCCCTCACCACTTTTTCTATGGGGTTGAGGTCTGGAGACTGGCTAGGCCACTCCAGGACCTTGAAATGCTTTTTATGGAGGCACTCCTTCGTTGCCCGAGCGGTGTGTTTGGGATCATTGTCATGCTGGAAGACCCAGCCAACGTTCCATCTTCAATGCTCTTCACTGATGGAAGGAGGTTTTGGCTTAAAATCTCATGATACATGGCCCCCCGTTCATTCTTCCCATTAACACAGATCAGTCGTCCTGTCCCTTTGCAGAAAAACAGCCCCAAAGCATGATGTTTCCACCCCCATGCTTCACAGTAGGTATGGTGTTCTTGGGATGAAAACTCAGCATTGTTCTTCCTCCAAACACGGCGAGTGAGAGTTTTTACCAAAACGTTCTATTTTGGTTTATCTGACCACATGATATTCTCCCAATCTCTTCTGGATCATCCATATGGTCTCTGGCAAACTTCAGACGGGCCTGGACATGTACTTGCTTAAGCAGGGGGGCACGCCTGGCACTGCAGGATCTGAGTTTCTTTCAGCGTAGTGTGTTACTGATGGTAGTCTTTGTTACTTTGGTACCCAGCTCTCTGCAGGTCATTTCATGAGGTCTATCTTTGTGTAGTTCTGGGATTTTTTGCTCACCGTTCTCATGATCATTTGGACCCCACGGGATGAGATCTTGCGTGGAGCCCCAGATTGAGGGAGATTATCAATGGTCTTCTATGTCTTCCATTTTCTTACAATTGCTCCCAGACAGTTGATTTATTTCACACCAACCTGCGTGCCTATTGTAGATTCACACCTGGTGTTTACAATTTTCCTCCTGGTGTCCTTCGACAGCTTCTTGGGTCTTGGCCATGGTTGAGTTTGGAGTCTGACCTGTTTAGGCTGTGGACAGGTATGTTTGATAGAGATCACGAGGTGCCATAAACAGGTGCCATTAACAAAGCCGGTAACGAGTGGAACAGAAGAGCTTCTTAATGAAATTAGAGGTCTTGAGAGCCAGACATCTTGTTCTTGCTTGTTTGGGGTGACCAAATACTTATTTTCGATCATAATTTACAGTTAAATCTTTAAAAATCCCTACAATGTGATTTTTTTTTTTTTTCTCATTTTTTCTCTCGTAGTTGAAGTGTACCTATGATGAAAATTACAGACCTCTGTCTTTTCTTTACAGTGTACGAGATGAGACCACATTGACGTGATGGATTTCTCTCCTCCACATATTTATTCACATGTAGATTAATGTTTCAGTCCTGCAGCTTTCGATAACACAGCACACACCTTTCACTTTCACATATCATTGCTTATAAAGAAGAAAAGCACACAACCTGTTTGCCTAACCCATAGTGCAGCAGTTTCTAGCCGTTGGCTGTCCCCCACCCAGCACAAAATGGAAATGCACTGGGTGCAGGCAAGCACAAACCCATAAAGGGATGCCAGTCCATCAAAGACTCACTACAGTGTTTAATTGCATTAAGATTGACATTTACTCGGTGAGATGGGATGTAGGCTTAGAGGATCCTCTCTGACATCATAAAGATTGTATATGATCTCTTAATAAGAGCTTTGAAACATGATTACTTTGAAAAAGAAGCAAATCCACCATGAATCACAGTGTACATCTAACCTGTCCTACTCTTTTTGGCATTCAAGGTGATCAACCAGTCCAGAACCCGATTCAACCCCAGTATCAGCATGATTAAGAAGTGCATCGAAGTGCTTATCGACAAGCAGTACATCGAGCGAAGCCAGACCTCTGCAGATGAGTACAGTTATGTGGCATAAAAGAAAAGGTGGTCAAAACACAAACCATGTCTTTATTTCTGGCTGCATCTGGCTCAGGCTATCTCCCTATGGGACGAAACAGGACTGTGCCTCTAAAAGAGGAGAGGGGAGACAGGCCTCCATATAACCAGGCAGCCATAAACACCCCTCACCTCCCTCCAGCCCAAACTTTTTCTGTATTTATGCTGTTTACATCATCACCAGTGCCACGCCCTGTGCGTCAACGAAAAAAGAAAAGAGAAAAATGCTTATAGCTATCGAAGCGCGAGCTGATGACACAGTTTCAAACGTTGTAATCATAAGAGGAACCAAGAGAGCAAACCGATGGGTGTCTGAGTTTTAAAAAGTGTCTGAGGAAAACAACCATGCTTTCTTTTCTCAAGTTTGCAGTTGTAGTGTGTTTTTCTGTTTTAATGTATCAAACTGAGACTATTGTAATAAACTGTTATAACTGGTAACCGCATTTACTTTCAACATGTATAAATGAGGTGACAAACAAACCCCTGCTGCTTGTCAAATAAATAAAAAAAAATCTCACCTTAGTGGAAATGTTTTATATGTTACACGTTAGCAGTTGGCCTGCTAATATTAACACGGGAAACACAAAGGAAGCATTCTCATGAGGTTTTACGACTCTTCTGGGATTCTTTTCCTTGTGTAATGGCTTGGCTTAAACCCTGTTCCTTGGTATCTGCTACCACTTGGCTGAAGGTCTTCTAAAAATAGGATCCATATGAGAGGTTCTGATTAACTCCATATTTTCAGAGCATGTGCATGTTGTGTGTCCTCTGATGCAATGTGTTGTCTTGTTTATAGGAGGAAAAAAATAACACAATACTCAGCTGTCTTATTAGGCTCATAATAAAACCACTGCAAGGACTTTGGTTCAGGACTTCTGGATGAGTCAGGCATTTCATGCAGACACCATTATCTGTATCTGAGGGAAGGCAGGCTGGTTCAAAGTGCACGTGACACCTACCCAGCCCTGCGATGGACTGGTGTTCCATTAGCACTTTTACACCTTCGCCATGTGCTCTTCAGGAATAGGTGCCAGAGCACTGCAACCCTGACAAGGAGAAGTAAGACTACTTCTATATGCAATAAATAAATCCATTAATTAATCAAAATAAATATGATTTAGAACAGGATTCACTTTGTTTCTTGGTTGTTTAGTTTGACCAGAAGGGGTCAGTATAGAGAAAGCAATCTATAAATAATTTGAACTTACTCAAGCCATACAGAATACAAAATATTATCCTAATATCCTAATAAATCTGCCAGTAAGCCCTTTAATGAAGCGATGAGAGGCAGAACTGGTCTCTGAATGGTAAATGTGTTAGTCACAAAAGTGACAACGTTTTAGTGTCGTCATTTTTGAACAGCAAGTCAAATGTTCATCATGGAAGAGCAAAAGTGATGGTTACTCAACTTTATTAAGCCCACTTAATCAGTAAATCAATTACCGATAAGCTGAACAATGTGACCATATACAGTGGTGCTTGAAAGTTTGTGATTTTCATACAAATTCTAGGTAGGAAGAGAGAATACAATTAAACACACAAGACAAAAATATTGTACTTTGTAATTTATCTATACATTTTCCCACTGTTGAACTAATAAAGGATTATCTTATTTTGTCTTATTGAGAAAAAGTGTCCAATGTTGCACATCTAAGTGGCAAATGTATGTAAACCTTTGCTTTCAGTATTTGGTGTGATCAGCGTACACAGAAATGACTGCAAATGTTTCCAGGAACATTTGGTCATTCCTACACATTGGACTAGAGGGATTTTAGCCCTTCCTGCCATACAGAACGCCTTCAACTCTTGAATGTTAGTGTCATGTGGACCGTTTCCACAACATTTCTAATCTATTGAGGTCAAGACTTTGACATTTGCCATTCCAAAACATTGCTTTAATTCTTCTTTAAACATTTTTTGTGGAATGACTTGTGTGCTTAGGCCTATTGTCATGCTGCATGACTCTTGAGATTCAGTTCATGGACAGATCTCCTGACATTTTCCTTTCGAATTCTCTGATATAATTCAGAATTCATTGTTCTATCAGTGATGGCAAGCCATTTTTGCCCAGATGCAGCAAAACAGGCCCAAACCACCACCATTTTTCACAGATGGTATAAGGCTCTTATGCTGGAATGCATGTATTTATTTCTCCAGATATAACACTTCTCTTTTAAGCCTCCCCATAAAATGTTTTTTGGTCTCATCCATCCAAAAAATGTTCCTCCGCTAGCCTTGTAGCTTGTCTATATGATTTTTAACAAACTACAGACAGGCAGCAATGATCTTGTTGGAGAGCAGTGTTCAGTGTATACCTGATGATGGATTCATGAGCATTAACATTAGACATTGTGAGAAAAGCCTTTATTTGCTTAGACATAACCCTGGGTGTCTTTGTGATCTCAAGGACTATTACATTCCTTGCTCTTGGAATGATCTTTGTTGGTCAACCACTACTGGGAGGGTAACAGTGGTCTTGGATTTTTCTCCTTTTGTACACAATTTGTTTGACTGTGGATTGGTGGAGTCAAAACCCTTTAGAGAGATAATCTTTTCCTCCGTGAAGAGCATCAACAGCTTTTTTTCCCTAAGAAATCTTCTCCACACATGAAGATCAGACTTTGATAAATTGCTGTTCCTTAAAAACAACAATTTGTCCATTCACAGGATTGTCATCCCATTGATTGAAAACACTGACTCTAATTCCAGCATCAAATTAACTGCTAATCCTAGAGGTTCCCATACTTTTACCACTAACAGTAATGTTCTATTGGATCATTTTCCCCAATAAAAAAAATTACCCCACACAGTCTTTGTATCTCATGTCATTGGATTCCCTTTATCTATTTCTAGGACCTTATGCAGTAATATAGATATTTTTTAGCTCACAAACTTACAAGCACCACTGCAAAAGGTGGTTCTGCTGTTAGGAAAAGACCTGCAAAACTGACACAGAAGGAAGTGTTGGACATTTCCAATTTGGAGGAGTCTTCTACATTTTTATCTGCGTTGCTTAAATGTGATCTATTTTCACAGATTGCTCATGTTCTGCCAGAACCTGTTAAACATGAAGAGCACTGTTAGATTAGAGGTAATGGCATGGCGGCAAAGCTCTATAAAATTTGATTGATTGATTTACCCACACCCTTTGAATAAGCATAATGAGTTAATCCATGTCTGGTTCATATAAGTTTATTTATAGCAGCTTTGTCTGTTTTACAACCCAAAATCAGAAAAAGTAAGGAAAGGAAAGGTAAGGAAAATGGAAATAAAAAGTATATGCAGTGTTTTTTTTTTTTATTTCCTTTGACTTTTATTTCATTGCAGAGTATGAACCCAAGATATTTCATTTTTTCTGCTGAATTTAATTTAATTTGTCAATAACATCCTTTTCTGCATTTCAGACCTATAACACACAAAGTTAGGACAGGGACAATTTAGGGCTAGTAATGAGGTGATTTCAAAGAAGTGATGTCAACAGGTGGTTATAATCATGATTTAATACAAAAGAAGCATCCACGAAAGGCACGAACGATTATTTGAGAAGTAAAGATGGGTAGAGGATCTCCAGTTGGTCAACAAATGTATAAGACAGTCCATTTCTTCCAAGAAAGATCTGGAATACTGATTGTTCTGATCACAATACGCATTTCCAATGTGTGATGGACCCAGAGAAGGTGACGCCGCTTCTGGACATGGATATTCCAGTGTGGTTATATCAGCTAATGATAAATGCCAGGTCTTGATGCAGTACCATCTGAGGGATCGGAAATCACACCTCTTCAGTTTCGGCTTGTGCCCTTGCTTTTTATGCACTGAAATTCTTCCAGATTACTTGAATTGTTTAATGATATTATGCACTGTGGAGAGGGAGAAATATGTAAATCCCTTCTAGTCTTTTCTTTGAGGAACATTGTTTGTAAACATTTTAATAATTTTCTTACACATTTGTTGATAATCTGAAGATCTTCTGCCCATCTTTACTCTTCAAAGACTCAGCCTTCCATGGATACTGTTTTTGTACCAAATCATGATTACAATCACCTGTTGACATTGCTTTTTTGAAATCACATTGTTATTATTATTATTATTATGATGATTATTATTTTTACCTCATTAAAAGCCTTAAATTGCCCCATCCCAACTTTTTTGGAATTTACAGGCCTGATTTGCAGAAATGGATGATTATTAGCAAATTTAAATGAAGCTGACCAGAAAAAAAACAACTAAATATCTTAGGTTTATACAGTCTGCAGTGAAATAAATGTCAAAGCAAATGTAAGGAACACTGCAGGGTTTTTAAAATTTGCATTTTCCATGCTATTCCAACTTTCTGATTTGGGGTTGTAGTTCAAATCTATTGCCTTTGATGTATTGCATTTACCATTGAATTATTGTTTATTATTTAAAATCTCACTATGACAACTAGACTTTTATGATATGTTAGAGGGAAGTAATAAGAATAATTTGAACTGGTCTGTATTGATGATGCCTGTGATGCCTTTAAAAGCTGTTGCAGATAAATGTGTACTCTCATATAGATTACAGATGATTAAAAATTATGTTCATCCAATATTTAGTGCTGATCTGGGTTCGAGTACTGGTAGTGCCTTTGGGCCAGGTCAGGTGTCACCCACAGGTGCAATTAACTGTGTCTAAGAGAGGTGAGGCCAGTCAGAGGTTCATCTCCCATTGCTCCTTGTGTTCTGGCTTACACCTGCATCCTGTGTTCTAATCCTGTGTTCGGTTTTAATGTCTTAATTTAAATTTTTTTAAGCATTACAGTGGTACGTTAAGTAGTTCCAGAAGGCTTGTCGAGAACTGAAAACGAGTACCAAGTAATTTTTTTGATAAAGAGTAATGTAAATTGAATTATTCAGTTCCAGACCCCCAGAAAATCCACACTGTATAAGGAATTATATGAATTAATGGAGTTGTATTGTACAGATGCTCAATGATTACGAAGAGAATATGTTCCGACAAATCCATCATAAGCTAAATGTATCATGAACTGAGGAGTTTAACAAGTGTTTGGTAGAGCAATCTATACTGTATCACAGCGGAGATTATAATAAGTAATAATAATGGTAGTGTAATTTAATGAGTAATGGATTGAAAGTGAAAAGAAAAGCATAAGATAGCATGTTGGAGAACTCTGGGCACTAACATAGCTCCTAATGCTAACTGCAGCTTGTGTTCTGGAGCATTATGTTTCTGTTTCCCTTTCAGTTGGCAGTCAATACAACCCTTTTTAGGATCAATGAAGACTTTTTTGCACTAAGAATACAGTCATGTAGATGTAAAAATAAAGAAACATATGATGGAAATAGTGGAGATATTTACTGAGCAATGGCTGTTGTGAATCTGAATCACTGTGTACTGATGCTGAATTGAGTTTCAGCTGAATCGATTCACGCGGCTCGACTCAAAGGTTAAAGCAAGTGTGCCGAGTACTGAGCAAATGGTGAGAACCGAGACAAATTTTTCCAGTCAACCTAATTCGACGAGTTTCAAGGTAGTCAAGAACTGAGGTATCGCTGTATATGGATTATACCTGGTGCTGCTTATTCGGTAGGTTTGAGGGGTTATTCCAGAGCCTATTTCTTGAATTCAAAGGGCTTAGACAAGCATGTATCCTGACTGAACTGACAGTCCATCACAGAAGTTGCATGGGTTGCATGATTCCCAAGCCAGGCCTCCCACAGTGGTTATCTCCTTCATCTCTATAGTTATGTCTCCCACACCTAGTATCTGTTATCCACCGGAACAGCTGGAGGGAAAATAAACACAAATCGTACCATTTGTTCAGCACTCGTCCCCCACACTTACAGTGCTTACTCAATATCATTCATTACAGGCCCGAACAAAAAACAGCATTTCTCAATAGTTGATTATGCATTTAACTATAATACTGTGCAAAAATTAAATATATGCCATGTGTAATTATTTTTATTATTTCTCATCTATTGATTAGAATTTATCCAGAAAATACAGGAAATTTGTATTCAGTATTAAAAAACAGCTTCAGCAGAACAGCTTCTTGCAGCTTCATCGGAATGCCAAGTTGACCCTTCTACAGTCCGAAGAAGCTTGATCATAAATGATCTTTTCTGAAGGGTAGCAGCCAAGAAACCACTTTTTCAGAAGTGAAACAGGATGAAAAGGCTAACATATGTTAAAGCTCACAAAGATTGTGGAGCTCATTGTAAAAGAGTATTGTGGAGTGACAAAACCAAATTTGAAATTTTTGGTATGTTATTTATGATTATGTTGTTTTAGCATTATACCATTGCTAAAACAACAAATCTAATGGTGGCCTAAGACTTTTGCACAGCACTGTATTTCAGTGGGAAATCAGAGGCTTGCCATTTTCTTTATACCAAACCAAGCATCCAGTGGAGTAAACAACAGAGCTACGTCAATAAAATTAGCTAGAATCTGACAATTACTAACAGCTGCAGAGGTGAGTTCTATTATGCAGGTTTCCAATTAGCTGGAGGTTATAATAGTAACAACTGGTACTTTAATGCAGTGGTGCTGAAAATTTGTGAGCCCTGTAGAATTTTCTATATTTCTTTATAAATATGACCTAAAACAACATCAGATTTTCACACGTTATAAAAGTAGATAAAGAGAACCCAGTTAAAGAAATGAGACAAAAATATTATGCTTGGTCATTTATTTATTAAGGAAAATTATCCAATATTAGTGAGTGGCAAAAGTATGTGAACCTCTAGAATTAGCAGTTAATTTGAAGGGGAAATTAGAGTCAGGTATTTTCAATCAATGGGATGACAATCAGGTGTGAGTGGGCACCCTGTTTTATTTAAAGAACAGGGATCTATCAAAGTCTGCTCTTCACAACACGTTTGTGGAAGTGTATCATGTTACGAACAAAAGAGATTTCTGAGAACCTCAGAAAAGAGTTATTGATGCTCATTATAGGCTGGAAAACCATCTCTAAAGAGTTTGAAACTCCACCAATCCACAGTCAGACAGATTGTGTGTACAAATAAAGGAAATTCAAGACCATTTTTACCCTCCCCAGGAGTGGTCGACCAAACAAATATCACTCCAAGAGCAAGGCGTTGTAATAATTGGCGAGGTCACAAAGGACCCCAGGGTAACTTCTAAGCAACTGAAGACCTTCTCACACTGGATAATATTAATGTTCATGAGTCCACCATCAGAAGAACACTGAACAACAATGGTGTGCATGGCATGGTTGCAAGAAGATAGCCACTGCTCCCCAAAAAGAACATTGCTGCTCATCTGCAGTTTGCTAAAGATCACATGGGACAAGCCAGAAGGCTATTGGAAGAATGTTTTGTGGACGGATGAGCCCCAAAATAGAATATTTTTGTTTAAAAGAAAAGCGTTTATGCTTGGAGAAAAGGAAAAAACACTGCATTCCAGCATAAGAAACCTTATCCCATTTGTGAAAACATGGTGGGTGGTAGTATCATGATTTGGACCTGTTTTGCTGCATCTGGGCCAGGACGGCTTTGCCATTATTGATGGAACAATGAATTCTGAATTATATCAGAGAATCCTAAAGGAAAAAAACCAATTCTGTCAGGACATCTGTCCATGAACTGAATCTCAAGAGAAGGTGGGTCATGCAGCAAGACAACGACCCTAAGCACACAAGTCGTTCTACCAAAGAATGGTTATAAGAAGAATAAGGTTAATGTTTTGGAATGGCCAAGCCAAAGTCCTGATCTTAATCCAATCGAAATGTTGTGGAAGGACCTGAAGGAGCAGTTAATGTGAGGAAAACCCACCAACATCCCAGAGCTGAAGCTGTTCTGTACGGAGGAATGGGCTAAAATTCCTCCCAAGCCGGTGTGCAGGACTGATCAACAGTTACTGGAAACGTTTAGTTGCAGTTATTGCTGCACAGGGGGGCTCACACCAGATACTGAAAAGCAAAGGTTCACATACTTTTGCCACTCACTAATATGTAATATTGGATCATTTTTCCACAATAAATAAATGACCAAGTATAATATTTTTGTCTCATGTTTTTAATTGGGTTCTCTTTATCTCCATTTAGGACTTGTGTGCAAATCTGATGATTTTTAGGTCATATTTATGCAGAAATATAGAATATTCTAAAGGGTTCACAAACTTTCAAGCACCACTGTATATGAAATTTCTTAGTAACATAAAACTACTAACAGAGTTACAAAAAGGCCAATTAGTGGGCGTCTCAATTGCAGAAGTATCAGTAGTGACTTTAAATCATAGCAGTGTTAGATGTTAAGGCTGCTTATATCTCTATAACTGGAATAGAGATATACAGCAGACACTTTACAGTGTAGTTGTTAAATGCCCCCAAAGAACACCTAAGCAATGGAAACATAATTCCTGCATCTGGATGGATTGTTGTTTAGAGGAAGCCAAAGGATAATCTCAATCCATATCTTCTGCCAACGTAGCCTAATGACTGCTTTTCATGAACATAGGAGTCATAAATCTTTTTCTGTTATGCTTGATGATATTGGACAATAACAGAGCAATGTCGCTGAGAATCTCCTCAATAATGTGGACTCTCCTCCTTCAGCTTGCCCCACAAAATCTCAGTGGAGTTTCTGTCAAAGTGACTGAGGTGGCTGTATGACATACTTTTTCACTGAACCATTTTGTAAGGATTTGAATGTTTTTGATTGATGTCCTTACTGAACATACACTCACCTGCCACTTCATTAAGTACACCTTGCTAGTATTGGCTTGGACTATGTTTTGCCTTCAGATCTGCCTTAGATATTCATGGCATAGATTCAACAAGGTGTTGGAAACATTCCTCAGAGATTTTGGTCCATACTGATATGATAGCATCACAAAGTTGCTGCAGATTTGTCAGCTGCACATACATAATGCGAATGTCCACCACATCCCAAATGTGCTCTGTTGGAGTGAGATTCGGTGACTGTGGAGGCCATTTGATTACAGTGAACTCATTGTCATGTTCCGGAAACCAGTTTGAGACGATTTGAGCTTTGTTACATGTCGCGTAGAAGATGGGTCTATTGTGGTCATAAAAGGATCGACATGGTCAGCAACAATACTCAGGTAGGCTGTGGTGTTTAAACGATGTTAAGTTAGTATTAAGGGCCCTAACGTGTGCCAAGAAATGCCAGCACACATGGATAGGATGAATCCATGCGTTCATGTTGTTTATGCCAAATTCTGTGCCTACCATCGGAATGTCACAGCAAAAATCAAGATTTGTCAGACCAGGCAACATTTTTTCCAATCTTCTGTTGTCCAATTTTGGTGAGCCTGTGTGAAATGTAGCCCCAGTTGTCTATTCCTAGGAGACAGGACTGGCACCTGGTGTGATCTTCTGCTACTGTAGCCCATCTGCTTCAAGGCTCGATGTGATGTGCATTCCAATATGCTCTTCTGCATACCTCACTTGTAATGAGTAGTTATTTTAGTTACTGTTGTATTTCTACCATCTCAAACCAATCTGGCCATTCTCCTCTGACCTCTGGCTTCAACAAGGCATTTTTGCCCAGAGAACTGCCACTCCCTGGATATTTTCTCTTTGTTGGACCATTCACTGTAAACCCTAGAGAAGGCTGTGCATGAAAATCCCAGTAGTTCAGCAGTTTCTGAAATACTCAGACCAGTCTAGCAACAACAACCATGCCACCAAATCACATTTCTTCCCCATTCTGTTGTGCAGTTTGAAATTCAGCAGGTCATCTTGACTTTTCTACATACCTAAATGCATACAGTTGCTGCCAAGTGATTGGCTGATTATTTGCGTCAATGAATAGTTGAACAGATTTACCCAATGAAGCTGCCTGTGAGTGTATATGAACCGATTGTAACAGACAACGTTTGTTCATTTAAAATCTCCTGGTATTTTGTTGCATCCATTAAACTATGCTGTAAGGGCCTTTGAAGAAAAAATGTTCACACAACATCAGAGATCCTCTACCATACTTAAGGGATTAGGTTCTTTTCTCTATGATCTTCATTCTTTTAACACCCACTTGGAGTATTTGTTGCCTAAAATATCCATTTCATTTTGGCACACCTTCCAAGGAGTTTGTAGCCATGAAGGTGGCAGCTAATTTGGTGATTTTCAGTGATGCTGTAAAGTTTGTGATCCCTTTAGAATTAATTTATAGTTCTGTCTTCTATTAAGTTCTAAAAGTACATAAAGATAAGACAATTTTAAGGCAAAAACAGTATACTTGGTCATTTATTTAGGGAGAGAAATTATCCAATATGACCTACGTGTGTGACAAAAGTATACAGAAGATTTTTTTTCATTTATTTCATTAATTTTGTTTATGTTAACATAACTGATGCCTTTCTTTAATGAATGCATTTGCTGTAGTGGCCTGATATGTACTTTTGGTCGGTTATACAGTTATAAGTGGCTAGACAAAACAAATGAGCTGTCATTACTTTGTCTGCAGCATGGCTGACTTTCTTTTACATATTTTGCAGATGTTCTGCAAATATTTACAGAAACTGTCTCTGACTTAAAGTGTTAGCCAATAAAGCTTCTGGAAAGATGCTGGGGCATTATGGGAAATGTAGTGCCTGTAGTGAATCTTCAAGACACGTCCTGCATTTCTGCTCAGCAATTGACTTTTTACCACTGTGAATTTACTCACACAGCAACATTTCACTGGGGAACGTGCCCCTGTAATGTTGGTCTGATGATGCCCCTGTACTGTACTCTAATTTCACCTTCTTCTTCACATACTTCTGAGACTCATGGATATGTAACATTGGATCATTTTCCTCAATAAATGACCAAGTGTAATAGTTTGTCTCGTAAGCCTTTCCAAATATGTTACAGAACAGTGATACAGAACAGTCTTTTGAATTTACTGTACAGATTATTAATTTAAAATTAGTTTTAAGAAGTAAGCATAAGTCTTCAGAATGTACATTACAGAATTCAGAATTTAGAATATGATAAAGAACAAGGCAGCATAGAGTTTATAATTTAGAGTAAGACTGTAGAATGTACAGGTTCTTTTGTGGCACAGCAGTCTACTACTGTAGCCCACTACTGCAGAGCCCTGAGTCTGTGGTGCCTGCAGACATGACTAGCCGTGTCTGGGGGAGGGAAGGCCTGTCATTCCCTACCTGTGTGTGTGTGTGTGTGTGTGTGTGTGTGTGTATACTCATTGACAAAAAAAATTCACCAAGAAGGAGTTGTTGGAATTGAATGCAATTTTATATGCATGAATGTAATGATGATATATCTAAGTGATTACAATATTAGAGTGCTGCAATCTGGTGGAGACAGTCCTGGGAAACCCTTGTGTGGGAGACCATTATCCTGTTGAAAAATGCCAGGTGAAAGCCCTGCCATGAGAGTCAGCACATGTGACCGCAGGGTTTACTGCACATATCACTGATCTGTTAGTGTCCCTCGTATCACCGCTAGGGGTGACTAACTGTCGTATGCGATGGCAGGATTCAAGAGCATAGTATGATGCCTCCATACTCTAACCCGACAATAATCGGATCCCAAACAGAACCTGGATTTGTTGCTAAAGACAATATGGTTCCATTCCATAGAAGTCCAGGTTTCTCATTCATGACATGACTGCAAATAATGGCGACGGCAGCTGGCTGTCAATGGCAGACCAAGTAATGGGCGGCATGACAACAAATTTCCTTCTGTTAAATGCCTTGCCCAGGAAAAAATGTACTGTGAACTTTGACAGTAGAACCATAAAGTGGCCAAATTTACCACCAAAATTCATATTACAACTGTGCAATAATTCATGATCAGTTCATAGTCAACCAAGTTTCACAGTAGAACCATGAAGTGGTCTACTAATTAGTAGAACCTCTTTACTAGTTGTCTGAAGCCTATGCCCGATGTATGTTCGTACCCTCATGGAACAACTGCTCCCAACATCTTCTAACAGCTAGGTCAGAGTGGGCTAGATGGCGGGCAATTTGTGGATACATTAGGAAGGGGAAGCTTTATGTAAAGTTATGATATTTACGTGTTATTGGACTCTCAGTACAGTACTTGCAACGGCCGGAGTGTGGAGTCACTAACCCAACCAAACCCAAACACACTCTCTCTCTCTCTCTCTCACTCTCTCTCTCTCTCTCTCTCTCTCTCTCTCTCTCTCTCTCTGACACACACACGCACACACACGCTACTCTCTCACTCACTCATGTACACGCACGCACGCTCCCTCCCACTGCTATAACGCAGGCGTGAACAGGTGAGCTCCAGCGTTACCTGTGAGTGAATAATGAGGATCTTCGCGGGTTTTTGCGGGTTTGGATATGATGTTTTCTCGGCTAAAGCTTTGTGACTGTCAGGATTTAACTGCAGAGTAAACGGCGCTTGTCTCGTTCCTGGCTGAAGATGAAAGTGACGGTATGTTTCGGGAGGACTCGGGTGGTCGTTCCTTGCGGGGACGGAAACCTGAAGGTCCGCAGCCTGATCCAGCAAGCCACCATGAGATACAAGAAAGCTATAGCCAAGGTAAGCCATGTTGCTCTGGAGGTGGGAAGGAAAGAAGCGCCGGGAGTCTCGCAGTGCTACGTTCGCAACATGGCGCTTTTCTGGGAGAAGAACAGGGAAGGCGAGGGAGAAAGAAACAAGTTCAAGTTTTGACTGAAATGAGCTTTAAAGTAGGCTTGCAAAAGTGTGTTTCAGTCCGTGTTTGGTGTGGCGTTTGGCTGGAGGCAGGCTGGGTGAGCGTTTGTAGGTACCAACGCTAAGTGAACTTGAAGTCAGTGTGACAGATAAAGTACTTAGTTTATTTTTCCATAATAAGACAAACTTTTGTATTTGTTAGTAAATGTCACAGTTAACTGTCAGTTGCCTTGTCAGTGTCTGTTTATGACTGGCGTAAAGAAGCTCAACTTTACCGAGGAACGAAACTGTTCAGCTACTTCCACTTAAAGTTGATCAAGACAACGTTTGCAAACAGCACTGGCTTGACTCTCCTTGGACTGAATTATTAAAAAATGAGTAAAACTGTTGGCCTTCACATTTATTATCCCTTTCCAGTGTTGTTTGTGTAAACTACATTCCATAAACAAATAAATAATCAGCCAGTTTGGTTCCATGTAGGCCAATACGCATGGCAATTCTCAAACGAGTCTCTAAATTGCTATCTTTGCTTTGTAAACACCATGGCCCATAACCCATTAGATACAGGATTACAAAAACCAGGTTTAGTGTAGGTCTGAGGCTAGGGGCAAGCTTTAAATTGTCACCTGTCTAGATACTTTTGTTTCATTTAAGTCCAGTACTCTTTACAGCCAAGCTTAGTCAAGTCTTAAGTGGCACCAGGAAGCTCTGGAAGAGTTGTGAAGTTCTTAGAGTCCCCAGGGAACAATAAGAAGATTAGATATGAGGTTTTTAACCTGTCCTAGTGTTTGGTGAAATGTGTCCATATGGTGATGCAGCCATGTCTGATAAAAATCCAAAGTATCTGTAATGTGTACATGAATATGTTTTGCATCTTGTCCATTTTTTTCACTGGAACAGTTTCTTGAATATCCACTTCCTGTCTCTTACACCGCTACAGACAGTGCAACAGCAAATAATGACTCATCATTAACACTGGAATTGCCTTCATCTATAGCTGTGTTTGGAAGTGTGGTGCCATATCAGTTTGACACACTGGACAGTGGTCTGCAAACAGAAGGGCTTTGTCTTTTGCCAGATGTGCTATGGTTGCATGACTGAATCTGGATGCAGCGGTTGTTTGAGATATTTTTGGTGTACTTTAAACATATTTTAAATGGTGCATTTATTAGCTAGCAGTACAGAGTTCTGCAGACCATCTTCTGCTCTTTTCTTATTTGACTAATAAGCCAGAATGGATGTTCAAGTGCAGATTAGTCTCAATGCTTGAGTAAGACTCTCAGCTTATCTGGTTTATGATTACTGTTTCCTGGCTGAATAGATATGTATGTATGTGTGTGTGTGTGTGTGTGTGTGTGTGTGTGTGTGTGTGTGTGTGTGTGTGTGTGTATATATATATATATATATATATATATATATATATATATATATATATATATACACACATACACATACATACATATACAGATACATATATAATATTTTTTGCATAAAAGTGTCTGCTAAGTAAGTCAATGTAAGGGAAAAACGTTGACCTGCAAAGTGTTGAAACTCTTGCTTATATGTTGGCTTAAACAGTTTGTGTGCCAAAACTTTTAGGGAGAGATCCCCTGATGCTCTGGCAAAAGAGCAGCTTGTGTAAACAGCTGCATTTACTACTGAAGAGGCTGACTGTGGCCAGATATACTTTTACAGTACCAGAGAGGTTGAAATAATAATAAAGGAAAGGGATTTTTAGCCTGTGCCACGTTGTTATTTAAAAACTCCTTTTCGTTACTCATGATGTAACAAGCTGATTTATTCATATTATTAGTTAATAAAACTCATCATTCTCATTCATATCCATTTGTTCAGTCACAGTTTCAGTTATAATAATGTGAGAACAACGTTTTCTGCAGTGTTTGAATATTTTGGTGAATCATCACAGACATTTGCCAGGTCCTGATATTTTTTTACTCTAAAATTAAGCATGGAAAGTTATTTGAAGACCTTGCTGAGTGCATTCCTGTTAAAAAGCCTGGGAGGAAACGGCACTGGCCCCAGTATGTACTGGAAATAGTTGGAACTTCAGAGGTTCTGTTGGTGCAGTGAGAGCAGAGCAAATTTAGGGTGGTGTAGGTTTGATGGCGTCCTTCATCATTTTATATAGTTTGTTTTCTGTTTGTGTAGATCACGGTTATTGGTCCATAAGAGCTGTATCTGTCCATCCTGTCACCTTTGAGTTAATCCTCCAATCTAAAATAATAGAAACCAGAACTGTGTGGTAACCGTTTCATCTGACCAGAACCACGGAAACTCAAAAGCACTCCTCGTGAAACTTGAGCTATTTCACCTTGCTGGGACCTTGTCTCTTCCGTCTCCAACAAAAGCCTTTCTTCCTTCCACCTAATATTTATTTTTTCACTTTTACCCTTAATTAAAGTGCACTCAGAGGCTCTCAATTACAACCTCAGGATATTTGAACATCATAGATCCTTTCGGCACACATTCAGGTCTGTGTGGCACTGTGTGAATCTCTGGCTCAACAGAAAACTGGCGACTAGGCAATTGATCAACCCACTCTTGGATTTCTCATTGGAGTTCTTCAAATTCTCTCCCCTCCTCAGACTTTTTTGTTGGAAGGCAAATCCAGTCTGAAGATGTGTACGATTAGACTGGTTGATGTACAAGGATGAATTTTGCAATATATCAACATCCGGATCCAGTTTCCTGATTATTTTTTGAGTTGTCAGCTTATCATTACAACCTCACAGTTCTAATATTAGAAATGCATATGCATATGCAGTACCTTGCATAAGTATTCACTCCTTGAGCTCTTGCACATTTTGTATTGTTACAGCCTGAAATAGAAATGTACTTAATTGGAGTTCAATTTTATGCATCTGCATAAAGTAGTTCATAAAATGCAATTGTGACGAAACTCAATGGAGCAAAATTATTTACACATAAAAAGCATCATCAAATTGTGAAAAGAATGCTAGAGGACAGATGTATGTTTTGTGTGGTAGCATATTGCCAATATGATTATGGTTAATTATTACAAGTTTATTACAACCATTTTATCTCTCTTTACCAAGAGTGCCAATAATTCTGGAGCTATCGGTGTGGTAGGAGTCTTATTTGCGTAATTACGTTAAAGCCTACAATGGGTTGGCATCCTGTCTAGGGTTGTTTCCCACTTTGCAACCTGTACTGCCCATTAGGCCCCAGCTCTCGTATTTCTTTTTAAGTGAGCGTGAAAATAAATTAATATAAATAACATTTTATTTAGGGGTGCAACAGTTGATTGACTTAATTAACTAAAACCGACTACCAAATTTTTTGGTATTGCTGCCAATGTGCACATCACTGGTTTTAAGGTTTGATGGAAAAAGATATTGGAGTTTCATTTATCGTTTTTATTAACAAGGTGGTTCATTAAAATAGTGAATTTTTGATAATCATCTTTATTGTCTTCAGTGCTAGTTACCAAATGCATAAAACAACCTCAAGTAGATGTCGACCTAAATCTAAAAGCTATGACTACATAAGACGTACTTGGTAATTGAGTGTTGATAATGTGAATATTGATTATTACTTTCAATTATCAATAGGTTATAGTTCTTTGTTGCGAAATTCATTTGAAATTAGCTTACCTCAAGTTCTCTGTAGGGTTTAGTCAGTGGTCTGGGATGGCTTTGCTTTGTGGTTATTAAACTGATTTGTGCAGATTTGGTTGTAGATTTTGGATCATGTTTCTGTTGGAAGATCCATTTATGACTCAGGTGTTCTGTCTTTTTTCCCCTCAAATTGAATGGCTAATTTTGTCTTGTTTGTGCAGAAGGCCTCAGATGAACTATGTGTAAGGTTGTGAACTTTTTAACCCTGCCTTCTGACTTGTGTCAAGAGATTGGAAGGAGCCATATAGGCCAGTGGTGATTGCTGCAATGTGGTGATCCTACTATTCCTCTAATCACCTTCAAAATTTAAGCAGGTAGTTTTTTAGATAAAGCATGTTGTGAAGCCAAAAATACACTTTACAGTCATTTTTAACAGTTAAGATTTAGTGATAAATCTATCTGCTAGTGAGCCTACGCTTGTTTTTCTAGTGCAGTAGTTGTGACATTAGACATTTGTGTAGGAGAGTTCCAAAAAAAATCCCAGTCTTTTGGAATAATCAATGCGGGCTGATGAAAAGGACGTCTTGTTGAGGGAAATGACATGTTCTTACATGAAGACAACATGTGGCATTGAAAGCAAATGTACAGTACTGTTAATGAAACAGATACAGACATGCTAAGACTTTCTTTTGAGTGAGAGGTTTACACTAGACCTTGGAACAGAGCCACAGCTCTGGGAACCAGACAACTTTGAAAAGTAGAATGATTTTGGTACTTCAGTTTACAGGTTGAACAACCACTTAACTCTTGGGAGTTCTCTTGGGGTTCTGTGTAACTAGAAGTGAAAGTGCCAGTTCAAAACTATTTTTCTACCTCCCTCTGTATCAGTGCAAAAGAATTTATCATGCCTGTGACCAAATCACAGCCGTGTTGTTAATTTCGATGACACACATCCTCGAGTGTTATATTGCTTTATACAACAGTTAAACATGGAGAATTTTTAATCAGTTGATCAGCAAAGTGGCGATGTAAACATGTATCTATTAGGCCTAGTTATTAAACCTTATAAAGTGCTTGTTCCTACTTTAGCAGGAGGTCATTACACAGCAAATGCCCAGCCAAAGATTACTGCTGGGGTTGAACAAAAACAGACCAATGGGTAGGGGGGTACTGTGGTGTTACATTTTCACTGTATGACCACCTTACAAAAAGAACAGCGGTTTCATGGAATTAAACAACCATTGAATACACAGTTGATGAAAATGAAAGGAGAACTGGCACATGATACGTTTTATGGCACACTTTGATGTTAATGTGTAAAAAACAGCAAGGGGAAACAAAAAGCTTTTCATAACACAGCGTTTGCCTTTTGGACATGTAAGCTGGTCGTGGTGCAGAAAGATGTGCGTGTTGACGTTTCTTTGCTTAATCGGAAGGGATGATTCTAAAATGACACCTTCATGTCTCCACTGATGATACGTGACTGACTCCATATGATTATGGTAAAAACCACAATAAATATTTGATGAGTTTGAACAACTTGAGCCATTTTTGAAGCATGAAATCTAAAAACAAAGACAACAAGGATACACGGAGCCATAAAACTTGACTTGGGCACTCTTATGACGGAGCAGTTTAATATGCTGGCCCATGATGCTGGTCTCTCTATGGGTAACTGAACAGACAAAACTGGCCGTGTCTGAGGGAGGGTTCATCTTTTTTCCGTGCGACAGCAGGCTAGGGCTGTGCTAAAAAAATCGATACAGCAATATAACCTGATATTTATTTTCGCAATATACTACATTATTTTTAAAAGAAGAAAAAACACATTTTCAATGGGGTGTAAACTACAGTCTCTGCTCCTGTAGATGTCGCAGTACAGTGTTTTTGACTCGATTTTTGACTCAGTAGGCTGTTTTTATATTTTCAGTGAGAATGCTTAGTTTCCTCTTGATTATTGACTTATTATTGAAGAAACGCATGTGATCTTATGCTTAACCTAGTTGTGTGATGCTTTATCACCAATGAATTGTTTTCCCATGACCGTTCCTGCCACGAATATGGCCCATTGGGCAGTCACGGCATTAAACACCTAATACCTTACCTTTTATTTTAGTGAACTGTGTGGAATATCGCAATAAATCGAAATATGCAGCGTATCACAATGTATCGTGATATAGTCATATCGTGACCCATGTATCGTGATGCCTATCGTATCGTGAAGTTCTTTCCAATACCCACCCCTACAGCAGACCCTGTTGGCTGTTAGATGTGATGGCAAAATGGGGGATGGAAATGACAAGCGTAATACATTCCTTTGTGCAGATTCAGTCTGCCGTCTGCCGGTAAAAGAAGCGTTTAGACCGCTAACTGTCCTAATGTTTTCACTCTTGGAATCATAGAGGCTGTGCCGAAAGTCTCTCTCTGAGGCCTGTGTGGATGTCTTGTACCAGGCAGGCTTGCCAGACCTCTTTGTCTACTACCACCCTTATATATTTATTCCATTTCACAAAGGCTTCTGTAATCACAGTCTTGTCCTTTGAATAAAAAGACTTGCATCTCTCTTCTGTGGTCTACCATAGCAGTACTGTTTTCCCTGGTATCTGCCAGTTACTCTCAGTGTTTCAGACAGCAGTTGATCTTTAGCTTGAGATTTCTGGGGGGAGTCCTATGGAAAATTTAGTGTGCTGAGGCTGCTTCATGGTTGCACTCAGAAATTATCATGGAAAAAATGCTGGTTTTGTTTTGACAAGCAAGGACAGAGACTAAGAACTAATGACTTGCAGTAGCCATTTTTCATAGCCCTCTGCAAAGTTATAACAACTGCGATGTTGCAAAACAAAGAATATTATGTAGGATTAATTGCAACAATTTCACACTCGAATGCTTTATGCATGCTCTTACAAGTACTTTGACCAGTTCGAGCCTGAAACTGAACTAATTTAGTCAGCTGAGAAAGAATGCTTGTCAGTAGGATGCAGTTTCATGCTTTAAAACACTGCTCAAATTCCTTGTGTGGTGCAGCACATCTAATACTGATGCCACTCTTTTGTTCTAGAGAGATCATACAGCTATGGTTATACTGTATTCAGATTTATGATGCATGCTGGATTGATTTATTGAGCATAATTTGTTTTATTGCTCAAATAGCCACACCGGGATACTTTATGGACACCTAATGCATGTCTGTTGAATGTGGGAACCCAGAGTACCTGGAGAAAACCCATGTGGAGAACATGCAAAAGCCACACAGGCAGACTCCAGATTGGGAATTAAACTGGGGTTCTCTAGATTTGTGAGGCAGCAGCAGTAGCCATGCCACCCTGAACTGAATTCTGCACTATACAAAATGCCCCAAAAAGATGATGTTTGTGTGGCTGCAAGTTTAGGGTTTATGAGTAGCCTACCACACCAGATCAATGCATGCAGAATGTACAACTGCAGA
Organism: Ancistrus triradiatus; assembly: GCA_025084515.1. Taxonomy (NCBI): domain Eukaryota; kingdom Metazoa; phylum Chordata; class Actinopteri; order Siluriformes; family Loricariidae; genus Ancistrus; species Ancistrus triradiatus. The sequence continues at coordinate 135,848 of JAJAGP010001131.1, forward strand.
ACCATAATTATGAAGACAATGAGTAGATTCAACATATAATAATAGCTAAAACAATATGTTTGTAGCGTATGATTCTGAACCTCAGTCCAACTAAAGACATGCTAAGGTTTCAGTGGCTTGCTACTGGAATAAATGCTGTGAAATGAAACATTAATTCAGTTATTGTATTGAGTTAAAGGGAACTTGTAGTCCTCAAAGACTGTTTTGTCACTCACCAGTTACAGTGCTCAAGAAAATCTATGTTTTTGGGCTGATTTCTCAGTTGGCAGCTGTATTAACCTCAGCTAACTTTACTGATGTATAATTTATGGTTTGTTGAACAGATTATCAGCGGTACTGGTGCAAAATATCCAAGTATATGGTAATATTTGCAGTCTAATTTCACAACTGTTGTTGACAGTAGATCGATATTTGTGTAAAAGTCAGTGGATTTATTTTAACCAGAAACTTTGTGGGGAAAAATTGATACTGTGGTCTTAATTTAGGCTGCTGAGAGATTACATGATTGTTATTGCAGAAGTTTGGCCATAGATAGTTATGAGGTTATTGGGTTGAGTACGATTTTGCAGACAACCATCTTTCATTTTTCAAGTGTAAGCCAGATATTTGGTGCACACCAATCCCTGCTTTTTCAAATCTGAGGACAGTGAAGAGTTTCTTCTTTCCATGCTGAACTCTTTTGAGGGGTTTGGGAAGAGTGTAGCCTCTGCCTCTGCTGCACAGACACTGGCAGCCTGTTAGGCAGGGAGGAGTTGTCCAACTACGTCTCAGCACTAGAGCTTTGATCATGTTCACATTTGCTTGTGCATGCATGCTGATTTTATGTTCCACTCACTGTTTGATGTCTCAGTTTTATGGTACACTACTCCTCCTCAATCACTATCATTCCACTTGATTCCAAGTGAACAACTTGAACAACACCTTCCCACTGACATGATGCCAATTCTGCTGCTTTAGCAATTGCTTGTTAAGAAATTATCTATTCAGCCAATTGCGTGGCAGCAACTCCATGTATAGGCATGAAGACATGGTCAAGACGACCTGCTGAAGTTCAAATCGAGCATCAGAATGGAGAAGAAAGATGATTTAAGTGACGTTGAATGTGGCATAGTTGTTGGTGCTAGATTATTTCAGAAACTGCTGATCTACTGGAATTTTCACGCACTGTTGTCTTTGGGGTTTACAGAGAAGGTTTAGTAAAAAAAAAGTAAATATCCAGTGAGTGGCAGTTCTCTGGATGAAAATGCCTAGGGATGCACCGATACCACTTTTTTCCTTCTGATTTCTGAAATTCAAGTATTCGAGTACCGATACCAGCTCTATCTAGCTTAACTACTCAGTAGGTGCCTATAAATCCTGATATTTATAGAGTTCCACTTTTTATAGTTGCCTTTATTTTGGTAAAACCAGTGTTCTGTATCCCAAATCAGATCTAATTGAAATAATAGTATTTACTGGTTAAGTCTGAAAAGTTTTAGAGCCATGAAAAAATTTGTGTTTATGCAGTCATCATCATTTTCCTGGCGCTTCTCCCGCTGAATGCGGGGTCCGCCCACTACCACTTGATGCGACCGAGAATACTCCAGCCGACGCGTCACTCCATCTGTCGCTAGAGACCACACTCAAACCAGGCCAATTTAGTGTAATCAATTAACCTAACTTGCATTTCTTTGGACTGTGGGAGAAAACCGGAGACACGGTGAGGACATGCAGACTCCTCACAGAAAGCACCCAGGCCGCTCCACCCTGGGATTGAACCCAGGACCTTCTTGCTGTGAGGCAGCGATGCTACAGTGGGCCACTGTGCCGCTCCATTTGTGATAATGGTGATAATGCAGTAACAACCACAAATTGGAAAGCATAATCAAGTCAAGTCAGATCTATTTATATAGCGCTTTTTACAATGGAGCGTTGTCTCAAAGCAACTTTACAAGTTTAGATTATCTCCTAATAACTACGTCCAATCCCAAATTGAGCAAGCCTAGGGCGACAGTGGCAAGGAAAAACTCCCTGAGTGTTATAGGAAGAAACCTTGGGAGGACCAAGACTCAAAAAGGACCCAACCTCCTTCGGTGGCGTAGATGATAAATCTAAGAACGAAACTAAAGTCATGGAGTCATAGTTCGAATAAAACGTGAAGTATGCACATCGGCATTAAGTGGCCCGGGTATGATGGGGCTGGAGCTGATGACGGAGGCAGCTTGAGTGAAGCTGCAGCAGATGAACATCATGTGTGGGGCTGGAACTGGTACAGGAACAATCTTACAAAGCTTTTTAATTGTTGGTTATATTTACATTTCAGTCACCCCTCAAAATACTGGTGAGAAATAATCTCAAGCGAGAAATAACACACTGCAGACATCTTGAGTTAAGCTTCATCTAGTGGTACGCATCTAGTGACGTCCCCTTGGAATTACAAGGTTCTATCTGCGTTCTGAGTAGTTTTCAGATATTGAGCTTCAAAGAGTTCCCATTCTAAGTAGGAAAATCGTGGAACAAGTCTCTTCCATACATGAAAATCACAGACACCCTGAATGTGCGATATCAAAATCCTACCAAATTTGTAGATGAGATTTTTTGGAACAGGTCAAATGTGGAACCTTCTAATCCAAAGAACTCACTTTCTCCTTGGAATTATAAGGCTCTATCTGGCAACGCATAAAAAGAAGCAATGGTTTCCAAGGAGCATAGACAGTTAACTCATTTCTTTTTAGAACATGAAAGTAGTGTTGTAACAGATTGTCTACATGTATCAGAAAAAAATGACATTTTATTATTTCGTTTTCATGGCATTTCTTGTTTTAGGACAAATCATAATTTTATTATTCAAAAAAACATTGAAAGGTAGGTGTAAAAGATCATTACTAAATATTTTGTCCAGTGCAGAGGTCAATTTTAGGTAGGACCCATTAGTTTGAGTTTCCGTTAGGTTAGACAGCACTCAGCTACTGTAATAAGCTGCTCCAGCAAATAAGTGTAGCAGGTCAGTATAAAAGCAGTGCTGTATTAGGTTTGATTTTCTATCAGAAATGTTGACACTAATGCACCAAAATGTCTTATTTCGGAAGAAAAAGAAAAAAGATGATTGACTTAAGGAAATCAATGATTGTTGTAATTAAGACATCAATTCAAATGTACACTATTTAATTATTTTTCAGGCTCAGTATAATAATACGTAAGAAATAAGACGTTTTAAATAACCGTAAGATGACAGGCAATGTTTCAGCAATATTTCATGTTTCAATACTCTTTATCAACTTAGGCATACAAATCATACAACCTTAGAATATACTTATTTAATTATTATTTTTATTTAATTATTAATTCCAACTGGTTTATTAAAATAAATGCATTGTTAATTAAACACTGTCACAACCATTGCAAAATTTCAGTGAAATTAAACAACTCTGTTTATAGTAACAATTAATATGACATTTCATGTCATTCATTCATTCATCCATCCATCCATTCATTCACTCACTTTCTTCTGCATTTAATCCTGAACTGGATCGTGGAGTTTGTGCACGTGTGTGTATACGTGTGTATGCCATATGATGGATTTGCTTCTTGAGTTATTCCTGCCTTATGCCACCGGCTAGGTACTGGTTCTCCCACATTTAATCTTAATGATTATTTAAAGCAATAAAAGTACACATTTTCTATTACTTATTTTTTAAATTAACATTAACTAATCATCTAAAAACAACAGACTTCAACCAAAATGTTCTTCTTTGCTCTTACTGGCATTGAGTGATATGGAAAAGAGGAAGGAACCTGATTGGTCTGTTTGTGTATTCAAAGCGCTGATTGGTTCTCTTAGGTGAGCGACTCTGCAGGACGGACCGCAGATAAAGAGTCCAAAATGCATAAAACAGCTCACATAATGTTAAGGACTTGTCACAGAATAAGTGTAAATGAATAACTCGATTTTGACAAAGATGTTGGATAGAAGCTTATAATTCTATGAGGAAGGGGACGATGTGTGTCAGTAGCCTCTTCCTGGTATCGGTGCTCTTTATTTACCGATTCCGGTACTGATACTGTGTGTAAGCGCCCGTATCAGTGCAACACTAGTTTATTCCAAAGGCAACAGTAACTCAAATAACCAGTCATTATTACCAAGGTATGTAAAGTAGCATCTCTGTAGGAACTATTATGTTACAGTCTGTGATATTTTTAGGTGTTAGAATTCTGTGCCAAGCAGCGACTTGTTTCACAGAATGTAACGAGGTCATTAAATGCTAGATACTGTGTGTGTGTGTGTGTGTGTGTGTGTGTGTGTGTGTGTACACGTGATGCCTCTGACTTAAAGAACTTCATTTACAGTTCAGACAGATTCATCAGTATATGCACAATTCTAGAAATGCGTTTTTTTTATTTCATTTATCTATTCATTGTTTTTTTTATCCAATTGTGTAGGTTCTCAAAGTTTTGTTTCATTAACATTGTAGATTTATTTATTTTTAAAAATCCATCCTTGGACCTCTTAATCATGGTCTGGGAACTGCATACCACATATGGAGCAGAGTGGCAAGCAAGAGGCTTTGCTCATTTCTACTCACAGAGTTAAAGTGTTTACTAGAAGCGTTATCTGGTTAGATGACTCTCTCTTCTGCCTGTATGTGAACGATGCTTGGTGACCAGTATATCGAAAACCTCAGAAAGCTGGAGGAGGTTCTGTGATGTTCTGGGGGTGTTTTAATTATACAGAAGTGGGTCCTTTGGTTGAGGTGACAGTGAATTTGAACCACAATGCCTACAAGGAGCTGCTGGGGTTAGGGCTATGTTCTTTCCCATGCCTGTAGTATTCCAAGAAGAAATTCTTGTGTTCACAAGGCTGCAAATGTGCTGGATTGGCATGATGAACATTCAGGAGCAGTCAGGCTTCTGGACTGGCCTGCAAAATCCCCATGGCCCACGCCTTTGTGGAAGTACGGAATTCTTTGATGCTACAGTGGCTTAACATTGATGATGTGTACATCCAGAAACTTGTCCAGTCCATGGCAAATTGAATTACAGCTGTTATTTGTGCTTATGGAGGTATTGTACGCTATTAGGTATGTTTCAGTCACAGGTGACTAATTTTTTGTCTGGTGAGCTTGTATGGTCTTTTTTTATTTTATTTTTATTTTTATTTATTTTTATTTTTATTTATTTTTTGAGGAAATGATCCAGTGCCCATCACATGGCGTATGAACAATATAGAAGCTGTTAGAAAATTAATTTTGTCGATGGATGAGACTAAAGTGCAGGTTTTTGGTTTAAATGAGAAGCACTATGTCTGGATTTGTCTGTTTTGCTGCATCTGGGCCAGGACTGCTGGCCATTATTGATAAAACAATGAATTCTGAATTATAAACAGAAAATCGTAATTTAAAGGAAGGAAAAATGTCAGTGAAATAAATTAAGAGAATGTGGGTCATGCAGAGACACGGTGACCCTAAGCACACATGTCATTTACCAAAAAATGGTTAAAGAAGAATAAATTTTGTTAAATTGGCCAAGTCAATAAATTTGTTTAGAATTGGCCAAGTCAAAGTGCTGATCTTAACCCAGTAGAAATGTTTGTGGAAGCAGTACCTGAGGAAACCCACCACCATCCCAAAGCTTAAGCTCTTCTATATGGAGGAATGGGCTAAAATTCCTTCAAGCCGAAGTACGCTACTGTGTCTTAAAGTTACTGGAAGCATTTATTTGAAGTCATTCCTGAATAGAAGGGTCTTGCCAGATACTGAAAGCAAAAGTTTACATACTTTTGGCACTTACAGGTAATATTTGAGCTTTTTCCCGAATAAATAATTGACCCTGTATGATTGTTTTCTCTCGTTGGGTTCTCTCTTTGTACTTTTGATGATGTTTTAGGTTATATCCATGCCGAAATCTAGAAAATTTTGAAGGGTTTGCAAACGCATCAAGAGCCACTGTAACTGGTTGGCTGACTGAAAAGATGCTATTTTGCAGTGGCCAAGGCAGAACTGGTCTGAAGGACCAGCAAATGAAAGAAAGGGACACACATTTAATAGTAACTGGTTCCACAGTGTGCCCCACTGAACATAGCGCTGTGCAACCGGGTACAAATATAATAAGTAGTTGGCTTCCACTGACTTCCTGGAGGTTATGTGAATGCATTTTATTTGTCACGGTGTCATTACAACACTGTCTGAACTACTTTGTACACTTAAGCAATAATTAACCCTGGTTTATGCTTAGTCAGAAGCATGCTACATAAAGCAAAAATTGTTAAAATGAAACTTTGTAACATCGCTATCGGCCTCAACGGGCCTTTCAGCAACAGACACAAGGTTACATCAAGACTAGTCACATATACACTCAGGTTGGGGGCAAATTTGGCATAATCAGTGCAGATTCCACACAGAAAGTACACCGGACCCAGGTCGCTCCATCCTGGGATTGAACCCAGGACCGTCGTGTTGTGAGGCGACAGTGTTACCCACCGAGCCACCCTCTCAACTGAGTAAGAGGGTTTTTATCCATTAAATTACAAATGAAAGTGAAAGTGCATGTATTGTTTGTATGGTTGTGTACTCAAATTACCAATAAGCTCTAAAATGGGCTTGGTGAAAGATTTATGCCACTGTGTTTTGACGTGGAGAAAAGGGTTTTATTAAAAATATATGTGTAATGAAAAATAATGATGTAGCACTTAACAGTACTTCTAGTTTGATATGAACTTATTAAATGAATTCATTTTACTTATTGTAATAAATTACAAGCTAATTTATTTGAGAAGGTAGCATGGAAAAACCTTGCTACCAGGAAATAATAATATGATAATAAGCATTAATAATAAACATTTCCTGGCACCATTAACGTTATTCAAGGATGTGGAGTAATATTAATGAACCGCACAGTTTGTTTACCCTATGATTCCATATTCCATTAGGTTACAAGTTATAGGATTATAAGTTATAAGTTATTTCTTAGTGATGAAACTACTACGACTGCGAAATTATGGGAAACGTTTAATGCTGGTTACAGGAACTTTAAGGCTTATTTGACCAGCAGAGGCTTTGAAAGCCTGTTTATAAGGAAGTATAAACCAGGCTTCATGGCACCTGTGTCTGATCTCTAAAGTCTGTCTACATATCAGTGCTCCAGACTAATGCCCAAGGGACTATATAAAACTTTGTCTTAAAACTTGGTGACTGTAAAGAGCCTTATTGTGATTGATAGATTGCACTGTCAGTTAGTGGACTTCTTGCCCAATGGTAAGCGCTCTTTGATTGCCATGGTAACGGCGCTGGGGAAACTGAGGCGCCCACCGCTAACAGTCGACGATGAGCTCCTGTAGGTGTAATGTGTAGTTGTCCCAATACTTTTTGTCCATATAGTGTATATGTAGTGTAGTAATGAAGACCGTGTCATTTAAAATATCAATCGATAAAGATGTCAGTCGAGTTTGTCAGTGTTTATACTGCAGAAATGCAGAATGTTCTAACCCATGTTAGGTTGAATTTACTCATTCTTACTTGCTTAATGTGCAAATTGCAGCTGTATTTATGAAAATTGCTTATAATAAGTATCTTTAGAAGAAATATTTAATTTAAAAGCACGAAATCCTAATGTGTTGCAGTTTTACAGAACAGATGTAAGTGATTGAGTGTATCAAAGCTGTGGTGAATGATATCACAATAGTTATTTCTACAAATACAGTTTAAATTGATGTGAATGTTAGTATATACAAAAGGCTTATGGTCAAGATAATCCAAATAGCTTATATGGCAGTATAAAAAAAAATACACACACAGATGCAACAGTAATGTTAAATAAAGTAAACTTTAATTTTGCAAGGGAGAGTTTCAGTTCAGGACGGCTGTCAGAAACTTCCAGGATGGTTTTGAAAGTAGTTAGTCTGGACCCTCATCTAATGAGGGTGATACAGATCACAACCAGTCTTACCATACGTCATTCCCCTTCTGCACTGAGGTCACACACTACACCATCTTGCGCAACACCATACACGTTCATGCGCGACACTAAGAGTGTCTGTGGAAGGGTGTCATGAAAAGACAAATTGCCGTTAGCTTTTGTAGTGAACTGTGTCACATGGGAAATGAGACCTGCTGGTTTGAGAGACCTGTCTGGTGGATTAGGAGATGAATAAGAGCGTTTTAGAAGCACACAGTACCCTTTTCATATTTTTCAGGGCGAAGTTTTTGTATGATTAATCACTGATTAATCATTCCCATGATTTGAAAGAGCAGACCTAGAAAGAGGCACATCCCATTTAAATATGGATTTACAAACATTTGGTGGGAGGTGGTTTCTTTCTTTCTGCTATCACTCAAATCTTTTCTTTTTAATATTACTAGAACTGAGGTATATGTGTGTGTGTGTATGTGAGAGTTGTCTGATGTGGTTTTTAACCATGGTTTAAGGCCACGTGAGCTTGATGTCATAACCACCATCAATGAATAGCACTGCACAGGCATGATGGCCTTGTGCTAGAGTGACTTATCGGTTTCAGTGTTTGGCTACATGGGTTAAAATGTTCGTTTTGATTGCAACCACATGCCAGTGACTGCTGAAGGACATTGTTTTCTCCAACTAGCTCTAAACAAATGTTCCAGGACAACGACAATTCATTAGGGTAAATTTGAACTACAAACAGATTGGAGTATCTTCAGGAGCATGAGAACGCATACCATAATGCAATGGGAGCGTGATTGACGCAACTTGCCATCCAGACATCAGATTAATAGCTGAGTCTCTCTTCTCTCCTCCAGAGCTTTTGACATTCATGGTCTTCAGATTTTAGCTGCTGGTGTTGCCACAGGCAACTACACATCCAAATTTTTAGGAGCTGAAGTAATGGAGCACTTTGTTTCTCCTGTCTTTTTTCTCTCTTGGCCTCCTGGTTCTCTCTGGCTTCATGGTTTCCATAACCAGAGGAGATGTGGATGGGTAAATAATGGATATAAAAAGGCAGAGTTTGTTGGGTGATTAAACTGCTCCTCTACACTATGAATCTTTGCCTATTTGAGTGTTAAGTTTCAAGCCTCCACACCCTGTGGTCATTGACATCTGGTGATTCGTAAACAGATTCTTTCTAGTGTTAACATTTTTGCTACTATTTGTGTTTAGTGGTATCCATTAACTGGAATTTTTTGCTTTCTGGTAGGGCTGTCACGATCATGAAATTGTAGCTGATGAATAGTTGTCATACAGATGATTGTGATTAACAACTTAATTGTGTGTTTTTATACCTCCACTACTTTAGTAGGTCTGTATGCTTAATAACAGTGTAATAATGTATACAGACAATTATGATAAATAACACATTTATTGAACAATACATTTCTAAAGGTATATAAATCAATGTAATTTGTATGCCTATAAGCTTGAAAAAGCTGATGATTGTCATATAAATAATTGTGATTAATGATTTGGTTGTCTGTTCATTGAACTAACAGATAATACTGACTACTGTCAAATGTGCATGCACCCAAAAACTTGTTTGAATTTTTTTTTTTTGTTGAGTAATCCAAATAGTTGGCTTATTTTGCATGCAACTGGATATGTTAAAGCTGTAAATAATACCTGAATTTTATAATACATGAGCCACAATAATATACATTTCTTTTAAATGCTAATTAAATCACATTTTTGATGTTTGAACCTTGTGAAGAACGACCCCATAGTATGAGACACTGCATTGGTGAAATGATCTCTATTCCCTCATTCATGCCGTGAGCATGGACCGAATTTTAATTTAAGGTAAACTAATTCAGGACACTTACTATTATACTTTGCTAACACCCAACTACCTCTAAATAAGAATACATAAAAATGGCTATCATTCTGCGTAATAAATATTGTAGTGCTATTGGTGTGTGATATATATATCACACGGTACATCGCGAATTGACAGTATGTCTTCGCGATTGTTGTTTGTTTGTGTACCGTATTTTTCGCGACCATAAGGCACACTAAAAATCCTTTAACTTCTTCCAAAAATCGACAGTGCGCCTTAAAATGCGGTGTGTCTAATGTATGAATAAGTCTGGTTATGCTTTCTGACATAGAAAACCGATTGTAGATGGTACACGGCGCTCATAAATCTGTCAAAATGTTTTAGCACGGGCCTTGGTAAATTACAAAGCTTACGGCCACCGTAGTGCGCAGCATCGCGGAGTAATACGGTATGTGCTTCAGCATTAGGGTACGTGCATTCATTCATTCATTTTCGAAGCGGATTTCAAACTCCGCGCTATCAGTCACGCAGTACAACATGGTCATAGAGCAGCTGCGAGAGAATTCAACATTAACGAATCAATGATACGGAAGTGGAGGAAGCAAGAAGATGCCCTGCTCCAGGTAAAGACCAAACTGAGCTTCCGAGGGAACTTAAGAGTTTTGTTTCATTTAATGCGCCTTATAACCTTATAACCTGCGCTTTATGTATGAAAATATACCCGTTAGCAGCCGATCGTTGATATTGCGTCTTATAATCCGGTGCGCTTTATGGTCCGAAAAATACGGTAGTTGGTGACAGCATTTATGCCTTGCCGTCTGTTGCTTCTCATGTTGTAAAGCACTTTGATTCATCTAAGGTTTACTGAGTGTGTTTTTGTGCTGGTACCTTAGCTGGTTTTAGCTTGTCGTGAAAGGCCGAATCCCGACGTGTCATAATCTTATTATATAATTCTTAATCATATTGCGTATTGCCATCTTTTAAGCAGCATGCGACTTTACAAAGCCAAACCACCTCCATGTGAGTGAGGAGGAGCCATGTCTAACAGTTAAATCTAATGATGTACACTACGAGGCTGGTGGTGTGTGTATTTTGTCTTCTGGCACAGTTTGGTCCCTCATTTGTGATGTGTTTTTTGTTTTGTTTATCTCAGCAAGATGTTTGCAAGCCCTCTGTCAGAGGGTCAATTAAGTAATATAGTTTAACATGATCAAAACCATGTGATTAGTATGATTATAATATGTTAATCATATGACAACTCGTATATTAATATATGTGTGTCTCAAATTGGTAAAAAGCTACTTGTCTGTGTTAGTGGTTTTGTAATGAATAAGGGTGTAATCGGGCTTAACACAAAGTTACGTAAGTTTGTCTACAACTTTCAGATTGGCAGCTTCCTGGAATACTGTAGACTCCGTCCAGATCTGCGTTTCAAAAGATCGGTTTCACTGTCAAGAATGCACTCGGAGTACCTGATGACTTAAGCATGCTGTGATTTCGGAGACAGAGGATTTTTTTAGTAAATACTAAAACTGTTAAATTGATCTGCTACAGATCCAGGAGGATCCATAGGGATTGCTACCACAGGAATTACGAAGGCTTTATTTCTCTTCCATACATAGGTGCATGCCTTAACTTGAAAGCCTGATTTTATCCCCTTTGCATACACATTCCTGCGCTCTTGAGCCATGGACGTTATCCACACTGACACACCATAGCACAAAATCTAAAATATCAGCTTTGGTAACCAAGCAAACAAACCTTGGAATGAACGAAGAATGAAGCAGGAAGAATATGAATGTGATGAAAGCTTCTTTCAATGGTGCATTGTTTATTTCAGCAAGTCTTCATTTTGAACGTTTCCGGTTAGAAATGTAGAAGGACAGTTCTCTGTGCAATCAAGTAAGCAGGACTGAATGCCAACATTAGGAAATGGTTCTTTATGTGGTGTAGTATTGAGATTTGGTTGATGGCTGCTTGTTCTGCTCAAGATTATTCTCTGAATATAATGGTTTTGATCACCAAAACATCCAGAACTTTTAACAGTAGAAGAATGTTTGGGGGGACTGTGGTAGCCTAGCGGGTAAGGTACTGGACTATAGACCAAAAGGTCCAGGGTTCAAATCCCACCTCTGCCAAGCTGCCACTGTTGGGTCCTTGAGCAAGGCTCTTAACCCACAATTGCTTGGATTGTAAGACTGTCAGTTGTAAGTCACTCTGGATAAGGGCGTCTGCTAAATGCTGTAAATGTTTATGATCATTAACTTGCTGGGAATTTTCCCCTATTCGCCTGTGTTTTGTAATCTAAACACAATCCTCGAACACACACAATTAAAATTTAGCCACATTGGAATGAATCCCTAAGCTAAAGTGATCACCGTTTTTTGTGTTTTGGATCATCACTATGCTAGCATGAAGCGTAACATTTCGGTAGCACGAAAGGTGTTCTCTTCCATGAAACTCACGCCGTGTTGAAATGACAGGTTATGGGACGAGATGGACGTGTTGGAGCAGAACTGAAGTATTCACCTCGCTCTGTTTCAGCATGTCGGACTAGCCCTAGTGGGTGTGAATGGTACTCAACGGTGTCAACAAGCTTTCCTTTTTGGTTTGCTTTATTGACTCCAGCGTTAACACTTTGTTCAGAAATGACTTCTTGGGTGAAGGATCACCAGTAGGGGATCATGCTAAGTGCGTATTATGGGAGTCGTTAATTACTGTGGATGTTCCCTAGAAGCTTTAGCTCTTTAGTCTGTTTGTCTTGGTGTCAAATGACACTGATTAACTTACAACCCAAATGAGGTCTTGTTAAATGCTCTGTGTTTAATTTTTTTTTTCCACATTCAATTTTAGTGGCACAATTTATGAAGGAAAGTAATTCTTTGTCATAGTACATAGAATATGATGTCCATCTTCATCCAGTAAGTTGTAGCATTTGAGGTTAGGTGTTTGACAAATCAAAGACCTAAGGGTTTACATAATTGAAAGATCTGGACTGATTTATGGTAGGCACAAAAACGGTGATTAAAATCTAAGGTACACGTAATTGATTAGCACTATTATGGCTTAGAGACTAACTCTGAGTACAAAGTTAGGCACTACAACTTTAAAGACAAAGCCTAATACTACAGTGTGCACCTCATGTAGGTGTTTGCCAAGTTCTAATCTTTATATTACAATAATTGCCTAACATTTAAGTATTATAATGTTTAATTATACAAAATATGTTTATCTGTGTCTGTTCTCACTGTTTTAACCCTAAATGAAGTTTGAGATTCAGCATCACCAGTTCAAGAGCTCTGTGCACAACTCCTAGGCTTCTTGTGTTAGATAAATAAGCACTTAGATGTTCTTAAGTGATTTGAAGTGTTAATGTCACCATTATTACCTAAGCACATAATATTAATTATTTGAGCTTATCATAATCACTTCATTTCATCGTGACTAACGGTTGTATTCCACAGTTCTTTTTTCATATCTTTCCCTCTGTCCTGTACAGCACATGGACAGACAGACGGATATTGAGTAATAAATTCATCAGCATAATCCAGTAGTCTTTAATCTTGTGTGCAAAGGCCCAGTATGACTGCAGGTTTTTCTTTCAACCAACTTGCTTAATCAGTTAAGCTTCAAACATATATTGGGTTTGGCTCCCGTTTGGCTGGAATGGAAATCACTGCGTCATCATAACTAGGTGTAATTCTGAGTCTCTACTTTGACTGTTTTGGTGTGTAACACTGTTTCCACTGCTGCTCATTAGTGTTCTTAGAACTAGCTGTAAATGTTGAGTATAGTTTTGTTTCTGTCCAGGGAATGTATATAAATGCACTGTGTATGTTTGTTTATATCTGCTGTTGTAGCCCATCTGCCTCAAGGTTCAATGTGATGTGCATTCTGAGATGCTTTTCTGCATACCTTGGTTGTAACAAGGTATGCATCTTCACCATTCTGATGCTCAGTTAATGCTCAACTTAATCAGGTCATCTTGACCATGTGTACATGGCTAAATGCATCGACTTGCTGCCATGTAATTGGCTGATTATAATATTTGCATTAAGGAGGACTTGAACAGGTGGATCTAATCTAAAAGTGGCTTGTGTGTGTACATGTGTATGTTTTATGAGCTGTTTGTGTCCATTTATTACTGGATCACAATGACTATTTAACAGTCTTGACAAGCTTACATATCATGGAGCTGAATGAATGGAGCTCATTGCCATTGTGTTGATGTCTTTGTGATTATGAGCATATGGGCATGAGCTCATCCAGCTGCCCTTGGCAAAAATGGCATGACCACACTTGAAGGATGTTCATCCAACTTTTTTTTTTTCATAGCAGATATACAAAACACAAATGGGACAGCAGGCATTTCTGTAGTAGGCTACTTGAGCATTCTAATAAAAATATTATTTCTTAAAGTAAGTTATTTTAATTAATACATTAATGGTATTTTTGATGAAGTAGAGGAAAAAACTGTACTCAAATAGTGTTAAGGAACAAATGATTTAATCGTCAGCCAAAAAAATCAGAGCTAGAACTTTGCTGTTCCTTTGCCTTTTATGATGGTCTGACAGGATGGAGCCTTGTCATGGAGCAGTTTTATTTATTTATTTTTTTAAATATGTATTTTTTACATTTCCACCATGAATTTTCAGTTTGATTCAGATGCCATGTCATCGAGTTTGTATGCCTTTCCTGAAGAAAAGCATTAATACTATGCTCAGTGTCAAGATGTCAAGATTATCATCCTGAGAAAAATGACTTTATCATCAAAAAAACATATTTTCTGTTGATGGAATGACAATTTTTTTAATTTTATTATTTTTTTCTTTGTATCCAAGCAGTCAATTTTATATTTCATTAGAATGGCTCTAGACAAAATTTGATTCATCACTAAATATCAGTTTCATCCACCACGAATTTCCCTCTGGGATTAATAAAGTGATCCATCTATCCAGTCATCCACACTTTCTTCTGTTGAGGTGTTGGTGCTGTTTTCTGTTTTCTTGTGCTGTTTTGTATTTTTTTTTAGATACAACCCTTTTTTCCAGCCATTTTCATATTGTTCTGTCACAATCATTGACTCCTGTTTCTGCCCATTTGGATTCCGTTTTTGTTGTACGTTGTTTTTATTTTCAAGGCATATTGTTTAGTTTTCTTTCCTGACACTTTGATGTCTTACTTGGGATACCTGTAGGTTTTCCTTTTGTAACCTATCACATTTGTTTATATTTGTATTAAATTTTTCCTTCTTGGTGGACTTTTCTAATTCTTTTCGTTATTTCAGTTACCGTATTTTTCGGACCATAAAGCGCACCGGATTATAAGACGCAATATCAACGATCGAGTGCTAACGGGTATATTTTCATACATAAAGCGCACCGGGTTATAAGGCGCATTAAATGAAACAAAACTCTTAAGTTCCCTCGGAAGCTCAGTTTGGTCTTTACCTGGAGCAGGGCATCTTCTTGCTTCCTTCACTTCCGTACCATTGATTCGTTAATGTTGAATTCTCTCGCAGCTGCTCTATGTCCATGTTGTACTGCGTGACCGATAGGGTTGAGTTTGAAATCCGCTTCGAAAATGAATGAATGAATGCACGTACCCTAATGCTGAAGCATAGATGGTATTACTCCGCGATGCTGCGCACTACGGTTGCCGTAAGCTTCGTAATTTACCAAGACCATGCTAAAACACTTTGACAGATTTATGAGCGCTGTGTACCATCTACAATCGGTTCTAGGTCAGAAAGCACAACCAGAATTCATTCATACATTAGACGCACCGCATTTTAAGGCGCACTGTCGATTTTTGAGAAAGTTAAAGGATTTTAAGTGCGCCTTATGGTCCGAAAAATACGGTAACCACTTTCTCGTTTGAGCCAGTGAGCCAAGTCAACAGCTTGTTAAGGTCTATAATCACTCACTTTTAACTTCAGACTAGCAGTTTTAGACTTTTGCTGGTATTTGTTTAACACTTTTCTAATCAGGCAGTGAGGATGAAAATATTTTGAACCACCCAAATGAATCGCCCATGTGACATACCTGACCCAGATGCTACATGCTTTAAATCTGGGTTTTAACCTGTATAGCTTCAGTTCAAGGTGGGGCCTGTGATGTTTAAGAATCAATCATCTTTATACATGAGTGTAAAGCATTTAAAATGCAGAAACCTGACCTTCCAGTTATTATGCATTTAATATGTCCTACTAATGCCACAAGTTATATCGATGAGTTATGCTTATTGTAACATTGTTGGTGCTTTGGTAATGTGCGTATGTGTTACTCAGTTACCGTGTTTTTCGGACCATAAGGCGCACTAATTTTCTCAAAAATCGACAGTGCGCCTTTAAATGTGGTGCGTTCCTTAATGTATGAATTACTTCTGGTTGCGCTTTCTGACCTACAACGATTGTAGATGGTACACGGGCGCTCATTAAATAAATCTGTCAAAATGTTTTTAGCACGGGGCCCTTGGTAAGTTACGAAGCTTACGGGCCACCCGTAGTCAGGAAACATCGCTGAGTAATACGGAGTGCTTCAGCATTAGGGTAAGTGCATTTCATCATTTCATTTCGAAGCGGATTCAAACTTCAACGCTATCGTCACGCAGTACAACATGGACATAGAGCAGCTGCGAGAGAATTCAACATTAATGAATCAATGATACGGAAGTGGAGGAAGCAAGAAGACGCCCTGCGCCAGGTAAAGACCAAACTGAGCTTCCGACGGAACTTAAGAGTTTTGTTTCATTTCATGCGTCTTATAACCCGGTGCGCTTTATGTATGAAAATATACCCGTTAGCAGCCGATCGTTGATATTGCGTCTTATAATCCGGTGCGCTTTTTCCGAAAAATACGGTATGTGACACCCTGCAGTTTAGTTGATGTATTCTTAGTCTATTAAGTTATTTCATTTATTGATTACTTGCCTTGATATTTGAACATACATGTAAATGTAACATATGGTATAACATTAGCAAGTACAACAGCAGGACACATAATCTTAAGAGTAGCCTTATGTTTGGCTTCATCTGTTAAATGAAGCTGTTCGGGCTGCGTGTGAGACCCTTTTTTTTTTTTCTCCCCTTTTACTAGCTCTTTGTTACCAACATTTTAGGTCATTGTTACGTTGATGGTAACATTTAGTACCATTTTTGCTACAGTAATTCACAGTCAATAGAAGGCCCTCACAGAGACCTGATATAAACTATGTCTAGTTTTGTAAGGAACACTGGCAGTGTGCATGACCTGATAATATCTGCACAGCTAGCCCATGTTTGTGTCAGATGTGTACACACTGAAAGTTATGTACTATAGCTTCAGAGTTAATGAATAATGGAGAGTGTTAGATTTATGCAGATATAGCCATGTCAACACAGCATTGTTGACGTTTGTGTCCTATATTTTAGAAGCTCTGTATCATTCAGCAGCTTGCAGTCATTTGGGCAACAAGTGGTTTTGGCTTGGTTATACGACAAATCTTATTTTGTGTGTGTGTGTGTGTGTGTGGTGTGTGTGTGTGTGTGTGTGTGTATATATATCTATACAATCACAACACACACACACACACCAACAACACAACCACACAAACACACCACACACACACACACACACACACACACACATATATAGATATATATATATATATATAATATATAATATATAATAGTGTGTGTAGGTGTATGTTGTGTATGTATATGTTGGTATGTGTATGTGTGTGTATATAATGTGTGTGTATATAGATATATATATATATTATTATACTTATCTATATATATAATATTATATATATATATATATATATTAGTGTGTGTGTGTGTTGTGTGTATATAATACTCTGTATATATAATAGATATGTGGTTTATATACATATATATATATATATTATATATAATATACATATTATGATATATATATTTATGTGTGTATATATAATATATGTGTGTATATATATATATATTATAATTATTATATATATATATGTGTATAAATATTATATATATATGTGGTGTATATATATATTATATATATCTATGTGTGTATATATATATATATATATATATGGGGTATATATATAATATATATATATATATCGGTGTGTAATATATATATATATATATAGATTAGTGTGTGGTATGTATGTTTGTGTGTTGTATATAGTGTATGGTGGTGTATAGTGTGTGTGTGTGTGTGTGTATATATTATATGTATTATGTATATATGTTGTATATATATATATATATATATATATATATATATATATATATATATATATATATATATATATCGTGTAACTGAATGTGTGAAGATGTTCAGCTTTCTTTACATCACTAGTGTTGTCATGTTTATTGTGTAAGTGTCTGTGTGTACATGTAACTGTGCTTGTGTTGTGCTTATTACATGCATAATTATTGATGGACCTTTACATATATGTAATTATTAATGCACATGCTAACCAAACACACACGTGATCTGCTAACTGCAGAATTTATCACAAACCTATTGAAAGTGTGACATCCAGAGTGAGATTGTGACTTGACTACAGCAGGGTTACCTGCTCATGCACTTGGAACAGTACAGGTTGCAGTTTTTTTGCAGCTAAGATCAAATTGTAAGTTATGTATTTAAGTGTTTCTTAAAAAGATATATAATTTCACCTTATAAAAGTTTATTTAAAGGTTGACTCTAGCTTAAAGCTAAAGTTCCATATGGATGTCTTATTCATATTTTTGTATTATTTATATCTTATTCGTATATTATTTCTTATCACATGACGGAGTCGTGCATGTCTGCCTGTGTGTTTCTCTGCGTCTGTGTGTCTGCCTGTCTGTCCCCTGCAATGGACTAGCACCCTCTCTAGGGTTAGTTCCTGCCTTGTGCTATTGAATATGACCTGGTTCCCCTGTGACCATGAATTTGACTAAACATTATGGAAAGTGAATAAGTAAGTATATTTATACACAGCATACTTTATGCAGATATGTTCCTCTGGAAAGTTTGTGTATTACTCTGCAGTTTTTAGAGAATTGTATGTATTTATGTATGTGTGTGTGTATATACACATACATACAGTGGGGCAAAAAAGTATTTAGTCAGCCACTGATGCAAGTTCTCTTACTTCTCCTACTAATTTTCATCATAGGTACACTTCAACTATGAGAGACAATATGAGAAAAAAATCCAGGAGGATACATTGTAGGATTTTTAAAGAATTTAATTGTAAATCATGGTGGAAAATAAATAAGTATTTGGTCACTCCCAAACAAGCAAGATTTCTGGCTCTCACAGACCTGTTACTACTTCTTTAACTTACCTGTATTAATGGCACCTGTTTGACCTTGTTACCTGTATAACAGACACCTGTCCACAGCCTCAAACAGTCAGACTCCAAACTCAACCATAGCAAAGACCAAAGAGCTGTCGAAGGACACCAGGAAGACAGCCCCAAAACATCACTGCTCTAGCGGAGATCTGCATGGAGGAATGGGCCAAAATACCAGCTACAGTGTGTGCAAACCTGGTGAAGACTTACAGGAAACGTTTGATCTCTGTCATTGCCAACAAAGATTATGTTACAAAGTATTGAGTTGAACATTTGTTAATGACCAAATACTTATTTTCCACCATGATTTACAATACTATTCTTTAAAAATCCTACAATGTGATTTCCTGAATATTTTTCCTGAATATTTGTTGAAGTTATGAAAATTACAGACCTCTCTCATCTTTCTAAGTAGGAGAACTTGCACAATCAGTGGCTGACTAAATACTTCTTTGCCCCACTGTATGTGCACGGGTCTAATTGCTAGTGTCATTTACTTAATATTGTATAACTACTATTTTCTCCATTTCTTGTAGTGACTGTTTAGATTTAAGAAATCTGTACGAATAGCAGAGCTGTCATGCACTCTGATCTCCATTAGTCTTCTACTTACAAAACATACGTTTGTCTTTGGCTTCTTCCAGTTTTACTTTCTTGGTTTGAGCAAGAACAACCAAGCCTGTGAAACTATTAGCTCCATGTTAGGCTGCTGTTTAGTGTAACTTTATTGTGGCAGTGCAACTTTTTTGATGAATGTCGCTGTTGTGAGTTCGGTAAGCTCTGCTTTCAGCTTTGGCATCACAGTTTTATGTGGGTGAATCTGGGAGGAGTCCATGCTGTAAAACAGAATCAGATGACTTGGATTAGAATCCAGTGATCATGGGTAGCATAATGTGTTTTTTCTGATAGTTTTCCGCCAATCTGGTTTTATTAAAAGAAATCATTGTTTCAGGCTGAGCACACTGTGTAGTTTTGTAGGGCTAAACATTTTGTCACTGTTACTGTACTATTAAAGGAACCTTTTGTGATCCATATCTAAAGTGCAAATCAGAAGATTTTTACAGAGACACCTATTTTGTACTCTAACTCTCATTCACAATGAAAACCTCAGACATTACTGGCGTCCTTTACTCATAATATTTTTCTGTGTGTCATTTAAACATTTACTAGGTTGCACTCATTCAAATCCAGTTCTTCTTTAGTACTGATCTAAAATTGACATCCTCATGTTAATTGAGGTGCGTCTTAATCTTGAAGTACGTTATGAAAAACAAAAATACCCCAAGTCTCAATGCTGAAAACTTACTGAAGCCACGCAGTTCAAAAACATCTCAGAACAGATCTTATAAGAAAAAATTAGCTGGAAACATGAATCAAACTCAGAGGCTGTGTAGTTTGCACAATGATTGTCAGTTCTTTAATCATTTGTCAATCAATCATAGTAGCTTTGCTCAGAGGATTCTTTTAATGGCAATGGCGTATGTTGGTCAGTGGTTCAGATTGGTCCATAATTATTTGGGATTTTGCTATTCCTTAAGAAATGAACGTTGTCTTATACAGTTAAAATCAGCACCTATTTGTTTCTGAATCACTGTAGGCTTCGGTCATTTCTCTGGTTCTTTTCCTTAGTTCTCTGTCCGAGTGGAGTTTGCATGATTTCCCCGTGTATGTATGTCTGTATGTATGACTGATTTCAAAATAACCTTGTGTGTCAATAAGCCTGTTTACATGCACTTAATAATCCGATCATAGTCGGATTTCTGCAGTTATCTGATTATTGAAGGGGTCATGTATACAGCATACACTAATCTAGAAATTAGATTAATAAATTTGATAAAGAGAGCTGGATTTTACCCCAGTAATCAGTAGTGATGCACGATACATCGGTGGCCGATATATTATTTGTCGATATGTGGACTTTTTTCAGATATCGGCATTGGTCCAATATTAGAATTTTAGCCGATATTATAACCGATATTTCTAATCTATTTACATATTAATATTTCTTAGATTTTTCTTTTTCCTGTTATTCATTGAGCTAAATATCTGATGATGCTGACTGTATAGTTATGCATGCAGTTCTGTTCTTTCTTGGAGCTTCTCAGTCATTAGATTTCTTACACACTTTGTTCTTGTTGCTGCCTGTACCAGTTCAAAACAAAGTTTCCTACCTTTTTCAAGGAAGGTTAAAAAATCTAATTGAATTAAACCATTTTTCCTGATTTAACTGTTTTGTTTATTATTTTATGTCATTGCAAACATGATTTACTGTATTTGAAATGCAGAAAGGTTAAATTGTCGGTTTTTATCATCGGTATCGGCCACAATAATGTGCTAAAAATCAGTTATCGTATCGGCCCAAGGAATTCAATATCGGTGCATCCCTAGTAATCGGAGTGCTAATACCATGTATACCAGTTACCCGATTTCAACCGGTTTTGGCAGCCTACGTGTGTGTGCAGATCTCAGATCTTTCTGTGAGAGTATTGGCTGGTTGCGAAGTAGAAATCACAATTATTGCCTAGGTCATGTAAACCTGAAGGTTCCCATTATCTTTATACTCCTTGATCGGATTACTGACAGAATCAGATTTTCTGCAGTTATCGGATTAAGTGCATGTAAATGCACTCACTGTAACCTTGTCTGTTGTAAGTAGCCAGTGATGCTGAAAGCAGTGTTAAATGAACAAACTCAACTTCTCCTTAGTTAGGGTGGCATGGTGACACAAGTGTGTAGCGCAGTTGCTGTACAGCTCCAAAGATTGCCTGTTTGATCATGAGCTAGTGTTTGCATGTTCTCCTCATGCCCATATGGGTTTACATCAGCTTTCTCCCACCTTTCAAAGACATGCGTTATGCAAATTTTTTGCTCGAAATTGTGCCAGGGTGAGTATCTGGCTAGTAGTGTTATAATCTTGCTCTTGCTACAAATAGCCATTGATGCTAATGTGACGTTAAATAAATAAACAAACATTTTTTTTAGTTAAGTTTTCCTCATGTAATCACTTTACAGATTTGAATCAGCTGCATTGAAATGTGTAAGCAGATCTTTCCCAGCAACATGGGTTTCTGTTCTCACACGTGCCAACTTGATTGTCACCCAGGAGTTGTCCTATAGGGCTTGCCTTGTCCTGTCATGAGTTCGTACTTGGCTACCTGGCTAAATGTGGCTAAAATACCTGGCATGTGCACGTTAAAATAGATTAACAAAAGTCTCCTGTGGTTGTGCATGTGGTTGGAGCTTTGGTGCTAATGAAGCACAAAGCTTCAGACGTTCCTGAGAGATTCCTAAAGTAGGATGGACTTTGTGTCAATGGGATGGGCAAGAGCTGAAACACTCCCCTGTTGTCAGTTTACTAGAGGAAAGACGAATAATGGCTTAATCATGCACAACTTAAACCAGTATAGTCAGGTTTTAACAAAAATGCATACACACAAAGGACACCAACACTGAACAACAGGGATTTTTTTGGTTGCCCTTTCAAAGCTTAACAAAACTTATTGGCACTGGTACTTCTGTAATGTTTGATAACCCTTGACATCAGCCAACACATTCTTCATACCTTTCTCATTATGGTTAACTATAAACAAGATAACAAAATGATTAGGACTAATATTCAGTACACTTTTATTATTTCATACAACTGTTACATTGCCTTTATTCCTCTTACATTCCTCAGATAATCCTCCTATTGGAACTCTTTTACAACATTGCAGATGTTTGCCATTCTGGTTTTCAGTTTAAAAAAACAGGAAATCCAACATCATCTGTACTGCTTCTCAGAGATGCAACTGGCAGGCAATTTTACTCTGAATTTACAGTAAAATTAATTCCACATTATTCTGTCAACTACCATCCAATGTCTGTGGTCTGTTGTCTGATTTAACTTTTGAATTGCGAGTTTTAAATACGACCAAATTGCTTTTCTGTTGGAGGTGACACTTTTATTTGGTATGTATTAAGGAAAGCATCAGTTCCTCAAACTACAGGCTCTAATGTGTTATGTAGTTATGTTCTATAAGCCACCTTCTTTATTTGGTTCTGGTTATATCCAGTTTGCCCTCTCCAAAGACAATAGTAGAAAACTTTGTATTAAATCTTTCTTGCAATCTGACAAATGGATTGGCCTTCAGTTTGTCCAGGGAAAGTTGGACTAAACATACACAACAAAATGTGCAGTACAGGCATTCTGTATTTTTCAGTATATATTCTGCTTATTCTTTAATTATGTTTTAGTATTAGCGGTGCACTTTAGTTCTACAGTTACAAACTTTAGTCTGACCAATAATCTGTTTCTTTACATACGTTTAGTTCCCTTTGTTCTCTAATGACCAGACCCCTACTGGACCACCACAGAATAATTACTACTTGGGTGGTGGATCATTCTCAGCACTGCAGCGACACTGATAAGGTAGTGCTTTGTTAGTGCTTTACACTTGTAAGAGTGGATCTGACACAGCAGTACTTCTAGAGTTTTAACCACCTCAGTCTCACTGCTGGACTGAAAATGGTCCACCAGCCAAAAATTTCCAGCCACCATCATCTTGTAGGCAGTGTCCTGTGAGCACTGATGAAGGAGTAGAAGAAGACTAACACAAACTGTGCAACAACAGATGACCTACTTACTGTTTTTGACTTTATATCTACAAGGTGGAGCAATAAGGTGAATGTAAAGTGGACAGTGAGTGAACAGTGTTTTAAAACTCCTACATCACTGCTGGGGAATGATCCATAATCCAAACATTACCTGATCTGTGGTGGTCCTGTGGGGGTCCTGGCCGTTAGAGAACGGAGTAAAGGGAACTAACAACGTATGTAGAGAAACAGATGGACTACATTCTGTAATTGTAGAACTACAAAGTGCAGTGACCAAGTAAAACTTGCATAACGAATAAGCAGAATATAAACTGAAAAATGTAGAATGCCTAAGACTTGTCAGACATTGGTAAATGCAGAGGGACACTACTTGATTTATTTACTCAACATGCAAATTAGCTGTAACAAATATATAGTGATGCTTGAAAGTTTGTGAACCTTTTAGAATTCTCTATATTTATGCATAAATATGATCTAAAACATCATCAGATTTGCACACAAGTCCTAAAAGTGGATAAAGAGAACCCAGTTAAACAAATGAGACAAAAATATTATGTTTGGTCATTTATTTATTAAGGAAAGTGATCCAGTATTACATATTAGTAAGTGGCAAAAGTATGTGACCCTTTGCTTTCAGTATCTGGTGTGACCCCCCTGTGCAGCAATAACTGTAACTAAACGTTTCCTGTAACTGTTGATCAGTCCTGCACACCGGCTTGGAGGAATTTTAGCCCATTCCTCCCTACAGAACAGCTTCAACTCTGGGATATTGGTGGGTTTCCTCACATTAACTGCTCTCATCAGGTCGTTCCACAACGTTTTGATTGGATTAAGGTCAGGACTTTGACTTGGCCATTCCAACACATCAACCTTATTCTTCTTTAACCATTCTTTGGTAGAACGACTTGTGTGCTTAGGATCGTTGTCTTGCTGCATGACCCACCTTCTCTTGAGATTCAGTTCATGGACTGATGTCCTGACATTTTCCTTTAGAATTCCCTGATATAATTCAGAATTCATTGTTCCATCAATGATGGCAAGCCATCCTGGCCCAGATGCAGCAAAACAGGCCCAAACCATGATACTACCACCACCATGTTTCACAGATGGGATAAGGTTCTTATGCTGGAATGCAGTGTTTTCCTTTCTCCAAACATAACGCTTTTCTTTTAAACCAATTTTGGTCTCCATTTTAGTCTCGTCTGTCCACAAAACATTCTTCCAATAGCCTTCTGGCTTGTCCACGTGATCTTTAGCAAACTGCAGACGAGCAGCAACGTTATTTTTGGAGAGCAGTGGCTTTCTCTGTGCAACCCTGCCATGCACACCATTGTTGTTCAGTGTTCTTCTGGTGGTGGACTCATGAACATTAGCTAATGTTTATGTGAGAGAGGCCTTCGGTTGCTTAGAAGTTACCCTGGGGGTCCTATGTGACCTCATCAACTATTACACATCTTGCTCTTGGAGTGATCTTTGTTTGGTCGTCCACTCCTGGGGAGGGTAACAATGGTCTTGAATTTCTTCCATCTGTACACATCTGTCTGACTGTGGATTGGGTGGAGTCCAAACTCTTTAGAGATGGTTTTTTAACCTTTAATGGACTGATGAGCATCAACAACTCTGTTTTATGAGGTCCTCGGAAATTCCCTTTGTTTGTGCCATGATACACTTCCACAAACATATGATGTGAAGAGCAGACTTTGATAGATTCCTGTTCTTTAATAAAACAGGGTGCCCACTCACACATGAATTGTCATCCCATTGATTGAAAAAACACCTGACTCTAATTTCATCATCTTCTAATTAACTGCTAATCCTAGAGGTTCACATACTTTTGCCCACTCACTAATATGTAATATTGGATCATTTTCAATAAATAAATGACCAAGTATAATATTTGTCTCATTTGTTTAGCTGGGTGTTCTCTTTATCTTACTTTTAGGATTTGTTGTGTGAAAATCTGATGATGTTTTAGGTCATATTTATGCATAAATGTAGAATATTCTAAATGGTTCACAAACTGTCAAGCACCACTGTATCTCAGTCCCTGTTAATGTCAGCAACATAAGTGCAGCCAATAATTAAATATACACTGTGGAAGTTTACAAGTGTTGGTTTGCTGCCATCTTCTGAGTCATAAGCAAAGATCCTCAGGCCAGTCCCACTGTCCCATGATCTGACAATAATACATCATGAAGCTCTAGCTGACTTTCTTGTATTGTGAAAAAGGAGTGTTCATGAGTTTATTCAAGTTTATTTAACTGCCTTTTTAGTTTGTGTTGAATCATGCTTATCGCATTTACAAAATTGTTTATAGAGCAGCTCACTGGTTTTGGAATTGGTGTTGGTGCAGCCCACCTCCAGGGTCATGGAGAGACAGAATTTGATCCTTGTCAAGATCAAAGAAAGAACGTCATACTGCAAGACAGCAATCCTAATCACACAAGTCATTGTACCAAAGAATGATTGAAGAAGAATAAATGTATTGTTCTGGAATGGCCCAGTCCGTGTTCTGTTCTTGATCCATTAGAAACACTATGGAAGCAGTTAATGTGAGGAAGCCCACCAACATGGGGTGACACAAGTGAAATATAATATTGCTACTCACAGATGAGTAATATCGGATCATTATCCTCAATAACTACATTGACATATATAGTTGTCATTATTTATTTATTTATTTATTTTTTACATTTAAGACCTATGTGAAACATTAGTTTAAAAAAAAAAGATATTTAATTTTGGCTCATATTTATGCAGAATTGTAGAAAATTGTAAATTCACAAACTTTCAAGCACCACTGTAATATTTAAACAGCATACACATGCCTTCAGGCTGTGCTGGGTTTAAGTCTTTGTTCCATAAGCTGTGTTTGTTCACTATCTGTGCAGGTCTGCACTTTTTAGCCCAATCTGGTGAAAATCTGTGCATCTCTAATATGCAGTCCTGGGGAAGCTGTACTACTGAATTACGGTACTTCCACTAGTTTCATAGGAGATTCCTCTCAAGCTCTGCAGTATCCTGACCGAATGTTCTCTGTAGATCATCACTGTTTAAAAGTGGGTCACTCGCAGTTGGATGATGGCCCAAGGCTTTGCTTAAAGATCCAGAGAATTTAATGTGTGTTCTGTGAAAACACGTGTGGATTTGTTTCCTGAGCTTATTTTTCCTCCAGTTTTGTCTGTTCTAGTTTTACTGTGAAGGAAACCGGCTGCGTGTTTTTCTAAAAGGCTGTATAATCCTTACAAATGCGTGCTGGCCCCAGTTATTTGCAAGAAAACAATTGCAAAAAGTGTTTCCTTATTTTAGAATAATCCTTTCAGCTTTTGTGTGATGGGCATTTTTCCTGTTCTTATGCTCTGCACATATCTGTCTTTGTAGCCGCTGTCATATCTCTCACTTTTTCATGCCTACACACACTTCCATGAAGTGTACACAAGCCCAGACCTGCAGCCTTGCCAGTCCCACAGTATCTGTCACTCTGAACTGATGACATACTGTTGATCACTTTGCACAAAACAGACGCCGCCTTTGTCTTGCTCTTATTTGGCCAGATACAGCGAGACTGAGAGACGCTTGTTCTCTTGTACACACTCATGCTTGGGTGATTCTTCTTCCCACTTTTCACTGGAGGTCCTGAACTGGTTCTTCCTCTTGATTTACTCATGCCACTGTCCCCCAGTGTTAGACACACAGTGTTTGGTTTGCAGATCAGGTTACTGTGTTCACATTGGATGACTCAGTTGCACGGCTGAATGTCACACATGTTGTTCACTAGTGATGGATGTAGACTTGGGGGACAAGGTCACTCGCTTTGCGTTATCTGCCTTTTTGTTTTTACCCAGAGTTTCAGGTCAACGTTCACAGTTTACATGCTTCCAAACAATCCTGTTGATAGTCTGAATTAGCATTCATGTGAACCTTTCAGTCAGAATGGGTTAATTTGAATGAACCAAATCTAATTGGAGGTGGATCATTCCATACATAACCATTAAACTGAAGAAAAATAGCCGTGTAAACGTCAGTTTCTGATTTTGTTGATTCAGAATAATTTATTCAGAAAAATAGCACCAAGTATTTATGCAAATGAACAAGGATGCTTTCTCTTGATACTGCTGCCCAACCCATTCAAAAATAGATCCAACCAATGGGATATGAAGGCATTGTTTTTTTTTTTTTTTTTATTAACCTATGAAACAAGAGACTTGGGTCTTTTTTCTGTTTGATCTAATTTCTGTGAATAACTATATTCTTGTTTTCAGCTATGGAATGTGAATTCTGATTATCATTGATGACAAACTAATTTTAACATGAGTAGGTATACTAATGATATGATGTTTAATGGCTTTATTATTATGTGTTAGTCACAGATGTAACCATGTTGCGGTGGATTTACAGGTTGGCAGGTGGAAAAGCCTGTTACATTATAATACATTTCTGTTTAATATGGTATTAAACATGGGAGACCTTGAGCAATAGCTTCTGTGCTCACTGATCTACTGCTACCACTTATACTTACAATGAGTGCATTACTGACCAGCTTATGCGCATGACATGTCTGATAGATCATGTTTACCTTTGCCTGGGAAAACCTATCTGTGAAGGAGATTTTG
This sequence comes from Ancistrus triradiatus, assembly GCA_025084515.1. Taxonomy (NCBI): domain Eukaryota; kingdom Metazoa; phylum Chordata; class Actinopteri; order Siluriformes; family Loricariidae; genus Ancistrus; species Ancistrus triradiatus. The sequence goes on from JAJAGP010001131.1 coordinate 164,096, forward strand.
GCGGCGTTGTGGCTCCAGGTTTTGCTGCCACCAAGCAAGAGCAACACTGACTCTGAGTGATGTATGCATGTTTTTTGTTTGTTTGTTCAATGTCACATCAGCATCAATGGCTGTTCGTGACAGTAGCTCGGTTATGACGATACTAGTCAGACACACTCAAACTGGTGGCAATTTGGATAGACCAGTTAACCTGTGTTTGGAATGTGGGAAGAAACTGGAGTCAACCCATGCGGACTCAGGTTCTCTGGAGCTGTGTGGCGACCGTACTAACCATGCTGCAGCGAGTAATGAATTTCATCATGTCTAATTGGTTAATACCAGGGATCTGTATTTTAAAATGAATTGTATTGAAATATCCAAAAATAATGGTGGAATTAAAAAAAAAAAATGTAGTTTGACGCGTTTACTGCCTATCGCCATATCTCTAATTTAAAGCTATTGTACTTTGTAAGCTTCATGCTTCCAAAATGTTCCTTGTTTAATAATCATGTATAGTGGTTCCTATTGCGGGTTTTCAATTGAAAATCTAAACTTGGCTCTCCTTGCAAGTTTTGATATGGGAAATAAATGCACACTGCTAGATTGCCATGGAGTCTTGATTGTAGCAACTGTATGGTGGTGTAATATTTCTGTGTTTCTTCACGTAGTGAAACATGTAGATGGGTTCAGGGTGTGGCTGTGTGCGGATGATTCCGTTGGAAAAAAAAAAGTGAACCTGGCTCCATATTACAGACTGTTGAAATGTGATATTTTATCACTGTATCAGATGGTTTGTCAAATGAGCTCTTATTGCGTCTTGCATGGATTTGTCTAGTTGTGCGTGTTTTGACAAGGAATATTAGGCATATTTTTTTACCACCGATGTTTTATTTTTACAGATGGGTCACTCCCAGTCCTTCTGCCTGAGCCTGTTTTACTGAATGATTCTCAGCTACCTCGCATACAGTCACAGAGCAGCTTGTGCCAGCTCTGATAAATAGATTTGCGATTTCTAGCTCTGTCCCTCATGCCCACCCAGGGTGTGTGGAGGGGTCTGTTTGTGCTAGACTCTATGCTTTGTCCCCCTTCATGTGCCCTCTTCAGGAATCTGGCAGTGTGCCCTTCAGCTGGCCATCTTCTGAGTCGGTGCTCAGTCTGTAGGTTTAATGCATTCATTCATTCTTTCTCTGTACCTCTCTCTGTGCTACTGAATGCCGGTGGTCCTACTCTGTAATAGATGGCATGGTGTGGTTCGTCTGTCACTCCACCGACACGAATGCCTACTGCTGCTCTGAAAGCGAGCACTGCTTGGTGGGTGTTCAGTATGAATGCCTACCTCTAACCCTTCATCACTGGGCTGGATTTTCAGGCTTTTCAAGCTGGTTGACTGATGCCTTCTGGGTATTTCGGTATTTTTTTGGATGCCCTTTGTGTAGCTTATCAGCATGTGACATTGAAATGACTGTCTAGGGTAGGAAAATGGACTCTAAAGCTAAAAATGTGAAATGACACCATCTTATATGGCACTTATATGGCATTTAAATATACACAGTTGCAGTTCAGCTACAATTTTTAGTGTTACACAATGGCAGTTATTAGACCTAATGATTATGAAGCTTAATCGAGATGATCATCATGAATGTATAAATTCTGTAATCCTGTGTTATGTATATTAATATATAATGGTTCAAATCCCATCTCTGCCAAGCTGCCGCTGTTGGTTCCTTGAGCAAGGCCCTTAACCCACAATTGCTTGGATTGTGAGATTGTACAAGTTGTAAGGTGCTCTGGGTAAGAGCGTCTGCTAAATGCTGTAAATGTAATGTACATTATGAATAACATTTTTATTTTTAGCGCCTTATAGATATATAAACGTTAACAATTATTGTGCTTATAGTTTTTACTATGCTTCTTTCAAGCATGAATATTACCTTGAATATAGCCACTCGCACTAACATGGCATTAGTAAATTATATCATTATATTGAGTTATGACAATATTTGTATTCAAAGAACTACATTATTTAATTTCTTTATCCGTTGAAGTAGACTTGCAAAGTCTTGCCATGGAAGCAAAATGGTTAATCATTTGAGATTTCGGAATAGTTTGGTAATAAAGCTAAGATGGCACTTAGGACTGATGGTTAGGACTTCAAGAAGACCTTGCAGGTTGTCACAGAAATGCAGCAGGACAATTGACTTGGTCTCAGTAGAGAAAGTACTTTTGGAACTCAGAAGACAAACATATGATGGTCTTGATCTGTTCAAATTAAAAACTGAAGGATGGCCATTGATCCTCAGTAATTATTCAGATTATTTTGATGAGTGCTCTACTATTTTATTTTTATTTTTAATCAAAGCTAGATTGTATAAAGTTTAGATATGTATGAAACTCTTCCACTGTCGTGTTGGATGTTTGTTCTGTGTATGGTTTAAAATTGTTAACGAATGAGTTTAATTGGGTTATCCAATTCAGTTGGATCATTTTGATATTATAAGTTTGAGTATAGTGACATCTCAGTGTGTGTTGCTGAGTGTGTGTCTAATAGTGTGTGTGTGAGAGAGAGGGAGAGAGAGAGTTTGTGTGATGCTTTTGAATCTTGCCATATTCAAATCTGGGAGACTTTGTAAATTGGATCACTGTGAACCCTGAATAGAATTATACCAAATTGCAGTTAGAAGTCATTCTTGTTGCCCAGGATGACAGTCAAGTTAGTATTATGTAATCTGTGTTAGACCTTTAATATTAAAGCTTCTTTAGAAATCTTTGGTCTTAAAAAGCCTTCTTGCTGCACTTAAAAATCCAGCAGGCATGTTCATATATCCTTGTGATTTGTTTGCTGTTTTTTTTATTTGTTGTGTCATTTGGCTGCAGCACAAAATGCTAGCCTGTGCCAGTGTTCATACAGTCTTGACACACTTGGTGGGTGTGGCAGATTTTCCCAACGACTACTAATAAATAATCACACACACGTTGTTTTGAACACCCAGACATGTCTATTAAAGACCCCCAGAAAATCCACACTGGAGAAGTAATAAGTAAGTTAATGCTTAAAACACTTGTACATTAACCTACAGTTGGCCACAATCATTAATATAAAGCTTATTGTATAATAGTGTTGAAATGAGCTTAATGAGTAATGGATTGAAATTGAAAAAATAAAAATAAAAACCACTTACTCTGTTGGTGAACTTGGTGCTAAGCTAACTGTATCCTCTTTCCTTTAGATTCCTTTCGGTTGGCTCTAAATGACTTTTTTAGGACCACTAGAGACTTATTTGCACTAAGAATACAGTACTGTAGGTGTAAAAATAAAGAAAAACATGATAAACAGCACAGATCCTCACTGAGGAAGGGATGTTGTGAATCTGAATCACTGGGATTTTGTTACTTCTTGCTAGTTTTCTGACCAATGACTTGTTGTTAGGATGATTAAAAGCTTATTTTTTCACAATTATAGGTTTGACTCCTTTTTTTTCCCCCTTTAATTTTTTCTAGTGCGTTTTTATGTACAGGAATAGAGGTCATCTGAAGGGAGTTTTTCAATCGCACTAGGTTTTGTATCAGAGCTTGACTTGTAATATTTTCAATTTTTTACCTACATCACACAAATTCATGAAAACATATTGACAAAGCCAAGGAAAGCATCAGTTTAGTTTAATTGATTTCTAGGGAAATCCTCACTCTTTGTTCTTGCTAATTTCCTCTAAATATTGTCGTCCATGCAATTTGTGTGTATAAAACATTCAGCAGACACATTCCTGTGTCATTAGGTGCCACTCTCGAGGTGTTTGGGAGCTTCTTAGGAAAATGTATAGTTAATTTATGTCAAATATTGGTTCTGCATCTTGTTCCCCTGGGAACATTTTCAAATTTCCATATATCGGTCTGGTATTTCCCTGGTAAGTGATTTACAAAAGCCATTATTTTAAATTCTTATCAATGTTGGCCAGCACTTGAGATTTGGAAATTAACCTCAGCTGTTAAGAATGTTGTGTCATGTCTTATGTACTATGTAGTGCAGAGGTGTGTGTCCTGAGTGTGTGTGTGTCTGTGTGTGTACAAATCTAAGTATGTCAAGGATTCATATACAGCTTTATTAATGCTGCTGCAGTTTGTCATTGATGTGTCTCAACAAGCATGTATAGACAATTACACAACAGCTGATCTTAAATCCAGCTCTGCCTTTAGTCTAGAGAAGTTCTTGTTTTGTTCTCATCATGATAACTCTGTCTATGCATAGTGACGTTTTGTGCATTGCTTCATTTAATCCTGATGCATTACCTCATGTTAAGACACACTGCCAGGACTGTCCACACTTTTTGAAACGCTGCCATACCTTGTAAGAAATCTGTGTTTTCAATCTCCACCAGATCTTCATTTTCCACTCAAGTGCGTGTTGATAGAATTAACCTCCCTCATGAGTTCTTGGGCTCTGTGGAATCAGTGCAAAGCTTGCCTTGCCAAGTGTAATTTCCATAGCCAAAGCGTACTGTCATGGTCGAATGTCCTGTAGAAGACCTAAAGTGCACTGTTGGGCTAAAGTTAAAGCTGAAAGGATCATGGCTCAGGTTGGAAGCGTGACTCACATAGCCTGAGGAAAAAGAGTATGCTGGAGAGCGGTTACACATTGTTCTTTTCAGGTTTGGAAAGACTATTGAGTAGGAGATGTTAGCCAGGTTTGACTAATGACCGGATATATAATTTATCAGTCTGATCTCTATTTCAGCCTGTGTTATAACTGTGTGTCTGAAGACTTTCTCAGGATAGGTGAAATTCTCTTTTATTATGTCACATTGTGTCACATTACTGACAGGAGGGAAATTGAAATTATTCTTCCATAATTAATACATGTCAGTCTTTCAAGCTTTCAGTCAGTTAGAAACTAGTTCATCACCAACACCTCAGTGTCAGAAAGGTATGTGTTTGTATGCCTTCCTTGTGTACAGGAAATGATGGCCATCTTGAGACTATATGCAGGTTTGTACAAGTTTATATACTCATGGGCAAAAAAAACGGGCCAAACCTAAAATTGCGAAATAAAACAAATAATTGGCCAGATCATTAGATAGAACTAGTAAAATGCACTAGAGACAATGCTCATTGCTGTAGTGAACTGTTGGGTGGGATGAAAAAGGGGAAATTGACTTATGTAGTCTCCTTGTACGCAAACATAAATCATAAAGATGTAAATGTTTTACATATCCAAACTGGATGTTAAATCTTCCAGAATATCTTTGGTCTTGTTTTTTCTCTTTAAAAAAATCAACAACTCTTTTTCTAAGCTCCTCAGAAATCTCCTTTGTTCGTGCCATGATACACTTCCACAGACATGTGTTGTGAAGAGCAGACTTTGATAGATCCCTGTTCTTTAAATAAAACAGGGCTCCCACTCACACCTGATTGTCATCCCATTGATTGAAAACACCTGTCTCATTTTACATTTACATTTACATTTACAGCATTTAGCAGACGCCCTTATCCAGAGCGACTTACAACTGATACAATCTTACAATCCAAGCAATTGTGGGTTAAGGGTCTTGCTCAAGGACCCAACAGTGGGAGCACTGTTCAGAGCAGGGTTGCTGCGTGCTGAGGCACATGGCGCATAAATGTCGCCAGCACTCTGCTAACTCAATAACTGCAGAGTTCGAAACCTCCTCTGGAATTAACATCAGCATAAACACTGCGCCGGGAGCTTCTTGGGTTTCCAGGGCTGAGCAGCTGCATGCTTTGTCCTTGCAAGGACAATGCCAAACCTCAAATGGGGTGGTGTATGGCACACAGTCACTGGACTCTGGAGCAGTGGAAACTCTGGCAAAAATTCTTACAGATACAGTCCATAATTTTGTAGAAAACCAATCCAGAGTAGTTTAAGCCATTATAGCTGCAAAGGGGAAACAATATTAATGCCTATGGATTTAGAATGGTATGCTATTAAAGCACCTGTATGCGTGATGTGTAGGTGTCTCAATAATTTTTCTTCCATATAGTGTTTTGCACTGCATGTTTTGTCTGAGTCTTATGTTTCATTTAACAGCATATGATGCATCAGCATGTAAACTCGGCTAGGGTGAGTATAAAATTACAATGGATAATGAGGTTGGTTACATTTGACATTTAGTCATTTGCTAGACACCCTTATCCAGTGTGACTTGCAGCTGATACATTTTTACAATCCAATTAATTGTATTTTAAACGTCATGTGCAAGGACCCAACATTAGCCTTTTACTTTGGTTGTCTGTGGATGTGAGTGCCCTGTGATGGATCGGGGTCAAGAGTTGGTTCCTGCCTTGTACCCTGTGCTTCCCATTTGGACCTGGTTCCCATAATACTGAACTGAGTATTTTGATGAATGAATGAACCAAAATGGATTTTTTTAAAACAAATCACTCATTCAGAGTGATTAATGCAATTTTTGTGTTAAGACCTGTGTGTTATTGTCTGAACTACTTCCTGAGATGACTTGGAGGACTTCCTGCATTTCCCTTGCATGCCTAAGTGAGCACTTCCTTTTGATGAAAGGCTGTTTTGAGTCCTCAGGAATATACAGGATTTTATTACACCCCCCTTAACACATTGTACAGTGTGGCAGTGTAAGTTAGATTATTAGATATTTTATCTTATTTTGAGTTTTTGAACTTGCTAGGTCCTTGAGCCCCAACCCCCCTAACTGCTCAACAGTGGCAGCAGACCTTACAATTAGAAGAGCCACAACCACTGAACCACCCTCCCCCACATCCATTATATTTATTTCACTTTCCGTTGTTTTTTGTTGTATTGTAAAACTTATTTTCTGTTATTGCAGTTGTGGTATATTAACACTTTTGGTGTGTATCAACAATTTTACTTGGTGGAAATTATTAGTAGTCAGCATAATAGTTATCGATGCGAGCCATTATGTAACTTTATATCTGTCAACACCATTCTTTGGGTATTAGAGATGGGTGTAAAGAAAACATCAATGGCAGTTTCAAGATCAAAACCAACCCTCAAGTGTGGCTCTGAAAAAATTGTAAATCCAGCCTTAGTTGGCAGTGGAGCACATCCTCCATGTTGGAGCATCTGAGCAGCAGTCACGTCAGCTCACTTTAGTTTATTTTTATTAGCCAGCTAGTTAGCAATAACAAGTTCTCTCGAAATGCATGTTCTCTTGAACTTGACCTGGGTTGGATCGGAGACACAAATAACTACTGTTCACAGCGAACCCATTCATATTTCAAATAACATTTACACTTTTGAACATTGCATGGTATCTTAACGGCAAGGCCACAGGTGCGTTAACATTCGGGGGAACATAGAAAACATGAGTATGATGGATAACAATTTCATCATGCTCATGTCCTCAAATATAAATCAGATGAGTGAGATCCATTATGTGACAAGTGATCTTTTTAACCATCTGACTTTGACAAGGAAGTTAATAACTGTTTATCTGGAATTATCTTTTTAATTTGCTTACCAATGTGGCAAACATCTCTATATATATTCACACTGGTAATACTGGTTACCATAACTTCCAAACTGCTAAAAATCAGGCATTCAAAATCACAAGTAGATCATCTATACCAGTTATAAATGTAATCAGTTTAAACTCAGGAGACTCAGCAGTACATGGACAGTAATTATTTCTATTGCTAGAAAATGCACTCACTAGAAACTATTTAACCCGCGAGATCCAGCTGCAAACACAAAGTTAGCTAACTTATTAAAGCACTCCCATAAACTCTAGGATACCGAGGACGTCAGATTACTGCTCACTGTGTAAAAGCCTTAATGACAATGTGATCTTTCTAATCATAATAGTAATTTTCAATAATCAGATTATTATTGATATAAATTACCTATCCATTGTCAATTTCTTTGTTTTTTATTCTTAAAAATCATTTTAAGTTCTGTGTTTTATTATTCCATTATTTTTCCTGATGTTTTAGGTTTTTTCCATGGTATCATTTCAGTCTTGGTATCGAGATACTTTAGGCAGGTATTGTATTGATTTATTGAAGTCATAATTTTGGTATCCTGCTACAGGATAGTTTGACTTGGTACTTGAATATGCATATCAGTATATGTGGTACTGTGGTAGCATAGCAGGTAAGGTACTTGTCTGTGGACCAGAAAGTTCAGGGTTCAAATCCTACCACCAAGGTGCCACTACTGAGTCCTTGAGCAAAACCCACAAGTGTCTGGATTGTAAGACCGTACGAGTTGTAATTCGTTCTGTATTAGAGCGTTTGCTAAATGCTGTAAATGTAAATATACCTTTTATCATGATGCTGCTATTACATATAGTATTAATTCTATTTCTGTCTAAATATTTACTTAGCCTTTGACTTCTCAGGAGACAGTTTGTAAAAGAAGTAAAGAAGGCTTTTCTGCACTGTTATGGCCTACAGCAAAAAACCAGCTCAGGTGCTGAGCTCATACAAATGCACACAATCTATAACAGATACACCATTGTAACCTTAGTAGTTACATTTCAATGAGGCTTTTGCCTCCTACACAGTACGATACTGGAAGAACAAGTTCTGCCTTAGACACCGATTTGCAGGGAATTAGTATGTCTGCTGTGGTGGACACACGCCTCTTTTGTGCACCATTGAGAGCTTGTTATCCAGTATTAACGACGGTCTGGAAAGAGGAGATGAGAAACCTGACTGACATGGGGTCCCAACAACACATTGACAAAACACCAGGATTGAGCGGAGTCCTTTGTCCACAATGCCAAGTGAAACAGTGCCAAACACATCTCCTTGAAGTATTCCAGCTCAGGTTCTGTTGTGGCTTTTTGTTCCTTCCTGTGCTTTTGTTATCCTGATCTGAAGTCTTCCATCTCTCGTCTTATCCACTGCGGCCTGTGCTTAAACTTGTGAATGTTGGATTTATTTCTGAACGTGTTTGGCAAGGTCCTTTGTGTTAGCATACGAATTCATTGTAAGTGTGTGTGTGTATATATATATAGAGCCCTGCACCTGTGTGAACATCTGCATTGTCTCTACACTTATCTCAGGGATCAGATCTAAGCTCAAAATGCCTTTTTTCATTTCACCACTAAGCATTGCACTAGCACTGAACTGCCACTGTGTCCGGGTACTTCTGCCTGTGCCCAGTGAATTTCTTCCTGGGCTCCAGACCCTTCTTTTGTAACCCTGACCAGAATGAGTGGGGCTAAAACCCTGACACTTTGCTTTTTACTAAGCATTGCAAGGCCTAAATCACTTTGTCCTTCTATTAAAATATGTGGCTCAATTGTATTTGATAATTTGATCAGTCCTCACAAATCCGTCTTCCCTCGAATATAACCAGCACAACATTTCAACTACAGCCTGGTAAAATTTCATCATCTCTTCTTTTCTTTCTTCTTCAAGGACACTGGTATAGCACTTAAGGGCTGTCAATACACGTTAAGCTGAGATGTTTGGCGCCGTCTAATGAAAAGGCTGTAATGAATTTAAAGGTCATGCTGTACAGTGACAATAGAAGCATGTTAAACAATGTGGTGACAGAATACATTAGGCAATGTCTAATATTTTTATCATCGTGTTGAGTGCTTAAGTATAAATGCATGTTCTGCAATTTTTTACACAAGCAAAAATGTGAAATAAACAGAGTTGAACCTGAGTGAATATGTTTTGAAGGAAAGCCAGGAGAGGGGAACCATTTCTCATGCATCAGTGACTGGAAAGGATTTCACAATGCATGTGATTTTATTCATTTGGCAGATGCTCTTTATCCTAAGAAACATGCAGCAGGGTCTGAATGAATTTCCAGCACAGAGCTGTGCAGCTGTTTAATAGTAATAAAAAAGGAAACCGACTGATTTAAAACACTTTAACAGGCCAAGTTTCAGTGACAACTATCGTGAAGATTTATGATTTCCGTGATTGCTAATTGGCCTAGATTACTCTACAGGCCTATATAACCATTGAGATATACAAGTTGCAGCTTATCAGCCTCATTTCAAGATAACAGAGGTTTGCTGCTGTCGCCGTCCCCAGTTAGCACTGTTTAGTGGCTAACTTTAAGAGCATGTTTTTTTCTGGTCATTATCAGCTCTTACAAAACCAAACCATGTCCACACAACAGAAGACGATACCCTTTTAAAAGTGTGACTCGCCTATGTAAGCAGAGTACAAGCCTCAACCACTTTGCTCGTGGTTTTTAAGTACGTTCGTGTAGTTGATCTAGAAATGCTCTGATATAAATGACAAAGCCAAAGCTCTACTAGCGGACAGTAAATACGCAGATTAAGCAATACGTCAGATGACGATAATGTTTCACATGATATATGAAGGAACTGCACTTTCTAGTTGTAACCTATTGCTCAATTGCAGTCCACACATCTGCCGCAACTTGGCATCTCCTACTTTTAAGACCTCCACAATGCAGCTGCCCATGTTTTTACATTTTCTCCGTCTGCTGTCTCAGCTTGTATTTGTCAGTGACCTGCATAAGTCGTTATACCATGTCTGCGTACTGATTGCATGCCTCTGCATTCTAATCATTACTAACTCAGACTCCCATCTGCTCTGATACCACTGCCCACTTACTCTGTAGTGATTTATTGATTGACTTATTGATTTACTCTAGTACTGTGATTGCAGCATTGTAGAAGTGCGTGGGATTCACAGCTGTGGGGGTGCTGCTTTTTGGACAGTAACGTCAACCCAGCAGAGAGACGTCTCTGCACGATAAATGCTGTGATCGAAAAAAGGAAATGGCGAAATGTGGAAAAAGTGGTGTTGGAGAGAGCCAGGCTGCCAGAGAGAATAAGTAAACTGTATGACTGTTGATCCTATTTGGAATGCACCAAGCATGAGACCCATCACGCTGCTAATGGTGCATATGTTAAAATGCATAAATGCTACAACTTTGTCTCAGATGTGTGTCTGTGGGGTGATATTTTGATCTGTGCATGTCATTCTTGAATTGTATTTGCATAGCACTTTAGACACACTTCCCTTCTGCTCATCATAATTCAGCTTTCTCAAGTCTTCATGACAGTTCTGCAGAACAGTACGTCTCACTTGGCAGTCTCAGCAAGCATGACTCAAACTTATGACCTCATAAATTAGTTAACCATGATAGTGTGCTGAGGGGAGTTGTGTGCAAGTGAAGAGATTTATGCAATGAGTGGTTCAGTGAGGGTATGTCAAATCTGCAGGCAGTCCTTTGAGACCATGGAAAAACTGCCGTTAGCCCTTCCACTTAGGACTGCACAATCCAGTATGTTGTAATACATTGCTTGTAGTGACATGCTGATGATATACCAAGGCTGTCATATGAGTTATTATATGATGCACTGAATGTAATGCAAGTACTTCATAATCTGGTAATAATCTGGGGCCTTATACGTAACGATTCTAAGAATCCTCTTAGAGAGCCCCTAACTTCGCCTAAAAACTCCTAGCTAGGAGTTTTAGCTTAAGATTGATTCTGAAGTGACCTAAGAGCACCTCTGAGCAAGGAGAACACAAAAACTTTTATCTCAATAAGGAGGTGGGGTTGACCCAGTTTCTAGGTATGACACATTCTTTTGGTTGTGATGGCTTGTCACCTCCGTCTCTCACTCACACTCTCTCTTTCTCACTCTCTCTCTCACACACACACACACACACACACACACACACACACACACACACACACACACACACACACACACACGCAGTCTTAATTAGGGAAATACTGTATTATAGCATATTGTAAGCCTTTGAAATAACAGGCATAGGTTATATCTGCATATTTTACACTAATCACACATGTATATTTGCTTTATTTTATTTAGTCTATGTACAATGCTGATAACTTTTGTAGCCTTCTTAATCTATTGGATAGACTATGAACTGCTCCACGTTTTACAGGTATGATTGATGATCTATTTAACTGGTGGAGTTGGTTACATGTAGCTTTCATTTCTGGAATTACACCATTGCTGCGCTGGGTACGAGATGTGAGCGCATCCCTAGTAAGGTCAACCACTAACATTAATCCTGCGTGATCTAATCGGTAATGTTTGATTAACTCACTCTTATTCAGCAGTTGGAGAACATTTTGCTGCCTCACCATCTTTCTGGATTTTTCCCCTCTGCTTAAAATGACTCCTAAGCCTCTGAAAAGTCCTCCTCCCTACTCCTAACAGCTTTTCACCTTAGGTGCCCTTTTAGAGGTTAAGATGCTTTGTGAATAACTTTTGTCTTTACTAGGATCTACTCCTAACTTTAAGAGAGAAACACCCACAATTTTAAGATTTTTCTTAGAATTTCATCACTAGGAGCTACTCTTAGCACTATCTTTATTAATTAAGAATGTTTATGATTTCTGCAGTTATTTGACTTTGAAATTGATCTTGTAAACCGCATACTCCAATTTCTCATGTCAGATTAAGGTTTAGAGGTCGGATTAAGAAATTGGAAAAGGAGAGGTGGATTTTAGCTCAGTTACTGAATTTCTCAGTGCATGTATATTAGGGAAGTCACGATGCATATAGTAATATTAATTTTTTTCGATACGATATGAGCTGTGAATCGAATGTATTAAGATTTTACTTATATATATATATATATATATATATATATATATATATAACTTTTCTTATCCGTTCGTCAACTGCCGCTACTGAGATGCAGCCATCTGCCTAGCAGGAAAGCCAGCCACAGTTCTAGACCAACAGCGACATCTAGCGGTAGAATGTGTAATAGGTTCTGTGCAACATCTAGATACTGTAAGTAAGGAAAGGGCATATAATCTCACCACAGATATTTTAAGCATTGGGCAGCATCAGAAACGGGTAAGGTTGATGCTGTTTTTGTTAATGTGAGGAAATAGAAACTGAAATGGAATAAATAAGTTTTCATAATGTATCTATATAGACTCTGCTGTTGGGTCTGTCATTACAGCTGCTGTATTACAACAGCTAATTTACCTGGCAATGTAATGTTCTTCAGTTCTCGACCACCTTAGAACTCATCGAATTTGGTTCTCGATGCATTTTGACTAATAAAATTTGTCTCGTTCCTCGTTGGTTGCTTGGTACTCAACACCTCTGCTTAATCTTGTATGAGTCGACTCGATTCACGATTCACAATTCACGATTCATTACACAGTGATTTAGTGATTTAGGTTCACAATAGCCTTGCTCAGTGAAGATGTCTGCTGTCTTTATTGTGTTTTTCTTTATTTTTGTATCTACAGTACTGTATTCTTAGTGCAAAAAGCTTTCCGTTGGTCTTAAAAAGGTAATTATTGGCAGCCAACTGAAAGGGAAATGGGAACTGAATCCTCCGGAACCAAGACTACAGTTAATTAGCAATTCTAGCGAGTTCACCAGTAGAGTAAGTGTTTTGTGTTTACATTTTACTTTCAATCCATTACTCATTAAATTAAATTTTTTCGGAAAATGCCAATAACAAGCTGGCAAATAAGAAACCAAGTTCAGTACAATACAAAGCCATTATTGTACATAATGGCTCTTCAGTGTGGATTTTCAAGGGGGTCTGGAACAGATCAATTCAATTTACATTATTCCTTCTATAAACATTTTTTTTGGTACTCATTTTCTGTTCTCGACAAGCTTTCTGGCACGAATTAATGACGGGAACTGTGGTACCACTGTATATAGGTTAAGTAGGTTTAATTATCTGAATAATAAGGATAATAACGTTATCAGAGCATGGGTGTATATTTGAACAGACATTGTCCAAAAGGATGTTATGTGGAATACAGCTTTATAATATAGTTTTTCTACCATGTGTTGCAGTTTGTCATTCGTTGTCAGTCTTCATCAGCTCCAGTTTGTGACCTTAGGATACTGTGACAAGTTTTTTTTTTTTTAATCACTGCAGTGTGACTGCGTCCATTACTACCCTAGCTTTGCTGTGCTGTACATGGTGTTTCATGAAATTGTCTGCTCAGCAGTGGTCCTGTGGTAGTTCCTTTCTACTTGTGGATTTGTAAGAGTTGCTGGCAAATGGTGTACATATGCCATGTCTAATTACAAAGTACATCTTTATGGAAGTGTAAATGAAGACACAGTTTAGCTACATATGAGGTGTACCTACTGATAAACTGATTATTTAGTGCACGTAGTGTCATATTAGCTACATTCACTTTGAAGGGTTCACTTTGAGGCTCACTTGGAGTTTTGATGTGTTTTCAATTGCTTTTGTTTGGCCATCTTACAGTTTTAGGGGTTATGCATAGAAAGCAGACTACAGGCTGTTGAGCTTATTGTTCCCTCTTGTTTCTGAGGTCTCAGTGAACTATGTTGCACAGCTAACATTTTCCCCAGTGGTTTGAACCACTTTTCAGAACTTGCATGTCATTTTGCGATTTTGGAACTGTTTGTCCTGAGGAGTTGTAGATCCTCCCACTCTCTGCTTACTCACTGCATGTAGTAGTAATCCTCTTTTAGCTTTCTTTGCTAAACCAGCCTGGTGGAGTTTTTCTGGCTTTTCTATGCAGGAAATAAGTAGCGCTTCCCTTTGGGAAACAAGGAACTGTATGCTAATGAAGCAGCTTAACATAGTGCACCGGTTCAACTGGTACACTGGTGTTAATTTCCCGTATGGTATGCATTTTTCATATACCTTCATACCGGTGCAAAGCAAAATTACAGCTCTAACAAATAGGCAGCAAATTACATAATATTTTTCAGTGCTAGAAGCGCTGCTGAGCTCTGAGTAGAACTACATCACCAAACTGCATGCTGGGTAAAGCTAGCCAGGTACCATAACATACATCACAGCCTAGAAATAGTCTGTTAACCGCTGCGAAAGGCTCTGTCAGATTACAGAACACACAAATGTATTATACAATGGTGCTTGAAAGTTTGTGAACCCTTTAGAATTTTTTATATTACTGCATAAATATGACCCAAGACATCATCAGATTTTCACACAAGTCCCAAAACTAGATAGAGAACACAGTTAAACAAATGAGACAAAAATATCATACTTGGTCATTTATTTATTGAGGAAAATTATCCAATGTTACATATTAGTGAGTGGCAAAAGTATGTGAACCTCTAGAATTAGCAGTTAATTTGAAGGGGAAATTAGTCAGGTGTTTCAATCAATGGGATGACAATCAGGTGAGAGTGGGCTCCCTGTTTTATTTAAAGAACAGGGATCTATCAAAGTCTGCTCTTCACAACACGTTTGTGGAAGTGTATCATGGCACAAGCAAAGGAAATTTCTGAGGACCTCAGAAAACAAAGAGTTGTTGATGCTCATCAGGCTGGCAAAGTTTACAAAGCCATATTTAAAGAGTTTGGACTCCACCAGTCTACAGTCAGACCGATTGTGTACAAATGTAGGAAATTCAAAACCATTGTTACCCTCCCCAGGAGTGGTCGACCAACAAAGATCACCCCAAGAGCAAGACGTGTAATAGTTGGTGAGGTCACAAAGGACCCCAAGGTAACTTCTAAGCAACTGAAGGCCTCTCTCACATTGGCTAATGTTAATGGTCATGAGTCCACCATCAGAAGAACACTGAACGACAATGGTGTGCATGGCAGGGTTACAAGGAGAAAGCCACTGCTCTCCAAAAAGAGCATTGCTGCTCATCTTCATTTTGCTAAAGATCACGTGGACAAGCCAGAAGGCTATTGGAAGAATGTTTTGTGGATGGATGAGACCAAAATAGAACTTTTTGGTTTAAAAGAAAAGTGTTATGTCTGGAGAAAGGAAAACACTGCATTCCAGCATAAGAACCCATCTGTGAAACATGGTGGTGGTAGTATCATGGTTTGGGCCTGTTTTGCTGCATCTGGGCCAGGGCGGCTTGTTATCAAGAAAATGAATGACCTTGATAATCTCCCTCGATCTGGGGCTCTACACAAGGTCTCATCTCGTGGGGTCAAAATGATCATGAGTGAAAAAATGAATGACCATAGAACATTTGTGCAGGGAGTTGAAAGTCTGTGTTGCTCCAAAACATCACTGCTCTAGAGGAGATCTGCATGGAGGAATGGGCCAAAATACCAGCTACAGTGTGTGCAAACCTGGTGAAGACTTACAGGAAACGTTTGACCTCTGTCATTGCCAACAAAGGTTATGTTACAAAATATTGAGTTGAACCAAATGTATTGACCAAATACTTATTTTCCACCATAATTTACAATTAAATTCTTAAAAAATCCTCCAGTGTGATTTTCCTGGATTATTTTTTCTCATTTTGTCTCTCATAGCTGAAGTGTAGCTATGATGAAATTTACAGACCTCTCTCATCTTTCTAAATAGAATAACTTGCACAATCAGTGACTGACTAAATACTTTTTTGCCCCACTGTATTTTGTTGATGGTATAATGTGACCTGCTGTTGTGCATTATATATACACACATTATATAACATGAAATACCAAAAAACTGGTAGAATCCTTAAAAATACCGTGATACAAATTTTTGGCCATACTGCTCAGCACTAACTTAAGTGTTGTTAATATCAGGCCCAGCAAACACGGTAACCCTGCCCATGCGAATTTGGCCTGTGGTTGCTAAACTAATTTGACTACTTTGATTTAATCTGACTTTTTAATTGAATTACTAGTTTAACTTATTTTTGTTGAAGGATGTTTTTGATCTTTTGTATTCAGGAGGCTTTTCCCTTGTGGCTATGAGGTATCTGCTAGGTCTCAGAGAATTAACAATTCTCTCAGTTTGCAACTGCATACATCATATCTTGATCCCAAACGTCTTACATTTAATCTTTTTAATTCCATTTTGATCAATATGATTTAGAAGGCTTATTATTATTTGAATTTCAATACCTGAAAACAAGCTCCTTTTTGGTGTAAATAATGCACTGATGAGGTCAGCATTACAAATAATGCAACAGAATGTGAAGTGTACCATTTTTGTTCTTTAGAAGTGGCAATCCAAGCTTGATAAAGCCATTTTGAAGTTGTATATTGCATCCTCTCAAATGAAACAGGTTTAAAAAAAAAAAAAAAAAGATAAAATTCAGCAGTAGATGCTGTTTTTCTAGACTGTGGACCAGAAAATCCAGGGATCAAATCTCACCTCTGCCAAACTGCCATTTGGTCCATAACTCACAGTTGCTTGGATTGTAAGATTGCATCGGTTAAATAATTCTGGATAAGGGTGTCTGATAAGGGACTAAATATCAATGTGGTTTTTTGTTTAAGAACCCACCATACACCTTCATATGTGTTTGTATATGATATCAGATGATTTTTTATTTGAATTTCTGCAAACCTGATGTCTAAGGTGATCAGTTCCTGCAGCTGTGCATTTTGTCTGTGGTAAACAACAATTTATTCTTAACCTTTTTAATGTGATGGGCCACTTTGTAAATTTACTGAATGCAATGAACCTGTCCTTAGCAAATGTACATAAGAATGCAATAATTATTTTTTTTGCATAAAATAAAAACTTAGTGATTACCCCCTAAAACCCACAGGTAAAAAAAAACCCTTGATCTAAATCTTCCCTGTTTGTAAGAGATTCTCTCCCGCATTCTTTCTTTCTTTAGACCTCCTTTTCCTTATATCAGCTTTACATAAATGTTATGACGGCAGTTCTCTAGCTGACTGCATTGTGGTTTCAGACCACACACCGATAAAGGCCATCTTTATTATGTGAACGAACTTAATTATATATTGTGGCGAATTCAGTTAATGGTGCGTTTTATGAGATTTTTATTTGCTGATGCTGTTTTATTTTCCCAGAATGTTGTCTGAGGTATGGTTTATTTGTGTTAGGTTTGTGGCTTTGCTCTGAATTGGTTCTGAGTGTTGGCCCAGTGTGGATATCTAGAACTTACAGCCTATGTGTAAAGTCGTCCTGAGAGATTGACACCATCTGTTGCGAAATAGGGTGAGTTAACCCAGGGCAAGTAAACAGGACTGTACTGTTACTTAAGTATTTGACATGAATCAGCGCTGGTAACTGTCCGAGTGAGGTGTGTGGTTGAGTGAATTCAGGTTATACACACACATCCTGTTTCTTTCAGGTTACTCTAAACTGAAGAGAAGACGTGTTCCTGCAACAGTTGTGCAATACACACTTGACCTGAAATGACTGTATCGCTGTGGCTGCACGAGTTGGTTTCAATTAAACAAAATATTTTTTACACACATTTTCTCCTCTAAATACTTTTCCTCCATTGACTTTGCAGTAGATTGTAGGAGATTAGGTATGCCAGTGGAATGGAACAGTGACTATAATCATAAATCATTTGTAGAATAAACCTAGCTAACTCGCATCAGCTATTTGACTGAATTTGATTAGTAAATACATTCTGTTTGCGTTTGTACTAAACTCTTCACTTATAGATATTTTAACATTCCTAATGCTTGCAAAGACGCTGTTTTCTAAAACTTTGATTTTGATTTATGGGCATCCTACACAACATTTTTCAGCACAATTCTGTTTTGGGCCATATTATGGACCATGTTTTCTAAAAGTGTTTTGTTTTTTTGATATGACGATATCTGATAATGATCTGGTATTGGCATTTTCTCTGCAAAACCCTAATAGTGGCATACTTTAAGATTCACATGATAAAGGTTTGCATGAAGTATGTGTGGTACAGCTCTATAAAAAGTGTTTCCCTTCTGTGACATGCCTCATGCCTTCACTTTTGAATATATTTTTGATTTTTACCTTTTTTCTGAACAAGACAGAATGAAATGTGACCCCGTGTTCACATTCGACACATTTTCAGGTGGATGACATCAGTCAGAAGTTCAGAAAAACAAGAAATATCAGATTACTTATTATTATTTTTTTCTGAATGTATAACAGTAATAATATTACATGATTTGAATTCTCACTCATACTATACCTGGTGCACATAAATGACTTTCTTAATGAAAATAAACTTTCTTTACATGCATCTAGTAATATATTGTATGATATAACTCTTAATTCTTAATATTTTACCCAAACATTTGGACATGAAATACCTTTGGTGTTACCTCTGCAGTCATTCATGCCAACATTTATATGACCAATTTTGCATCTTTATTTAAACAAATGCATAGAATGAGTTTTGCAATTGCAAGTTTCCCCAGTGCCTTTTCAGTTTAGTCATGTTGCAGGATGCTGTCGCAGCCATGGGTACCAGAGTATATTAGCCTCATACAAGCTATTTTGTTTGCTGAGTAAGTAATTTAATTAAAGTTTCGGAAATCATCCCCAGCACATTTTTGAAAAAAACAAAATGACATCAAGACATTTCAAAAACAAAACCAGTTGTCTATGTAGTCAGTATAATTCACCCCTGACACTCCTGCTTTGGACACACGAAAAGTGAAATGAGAGTAGTGAGAAAGGGAAGCTGCTGCTTTAAGGCTACTGTAGTGCTATTTTTCATGAATAAAAAGTCATTATGTACAATGAAATATGAGCTCATCTTTTTGTGCCTGACAAGCACCTGTATGTCTCATACCATCTGTGAAGAGTCGTTGTTTTGTGAACAAGTTATTGAATAACATCTCCACGTTGCAACACGTGCTCTCTGAGAAATCATAAAAGCAGAGGGTAGCATTTACTGTCATTGCTGACTATTCCTGTGACTAGATTTTAAGGAAACTCTTCTAGTACACTGCTGTAACTGAATGAAGATGATGATCAGTTCCGATTTGAAGCCACAAGGTCAAACCTTAATTCATGGGTTCTCATTCCTTTGCTTTCCACATTAGTTTGTCCTTTCAGAGGAACGATTGTAGTTGATTGATTGATTGTATTGATTTTTGTTTGCTCCTTAGAGGAATGTAGTTTCCACTTTTTGTTGTAAGTACTGCATTGTATAGCACCAGAATGAAGCGATACATGGAGAAGGGTTATTTAAGGTTGATATTGAATGTGGAACAGCATCATTGTAACGTATTGGCTCTGTTGGTTCTTTGGCTTGCTGGCACTAAAGCTGGCTTAACAGAGAACTGATGTGGCATTTTCATACATCTGAGTGCTTTTTGCCGTCTGTTCTTGTTCGTAATAGAAAGCATAGAAAACAATGTGTTGGAGCAATGGAAGAGCAGTGGTTTAATAATACTGTATTACAGTTGGAGGAGGAGATGGGACTTTTGCCTTTTGGATTTTATGGGTGTTCTGGTTAAGTCAGCTGATTGTACATTGTATTGCCTAAATAGTTGGATTTTACCAGTTCAGACTGTGATCACCTGAGGGGTGTGAGACTGTCAGACTACTTACACATAGAGAAGGATTTAATATTGAACTGTGCATTCTGTAAGTTAACACTCAATCTGTAATTAACATCTACTGCAGTGGCTGTAAAACTGTTACAGTTCAGCTAAGCCGATTTTATTCTCCCATGACTCTTATTCACAATTGCTCCAAATATCTAATGTCTTGTACGCAGAACTGTTTAGTTTCAATTTATATTCTGCCATGCAAGAGCTCTTAAGGACTTTGTCCTGTTTTCTGCTGTCACCATGTTTAAGATCTGCTCTCATATGTGTTTTAGGAAGTTTTCCATGCCAGTATTATCTCTGGTTTGCTCGTATGGAGTCTGTTGTAACATTGTTTTTGTGTTAATGTATATTTTAAAATGAGCTACATACAGTAAACCCACTATTTGCAGACGCATATAATTTTATAACTTTAACTTGTTTGGTAAAAGCCTCAGTTTGTAAATAGTGTAATTATCGTTTGTAAGAGCACGTTGTGTTATTAGAAATCTTTGGAATTATTCATGCTATCATTTCTGTGACCAGTGTTGCATCTTTGTTTAAAAGAAATCCATAGAGTAAGTTCACCATGGCAAAAGAACAGTCACTAAGGAATATCAGAATCATTCATGTGGCTGTTTTCTTTGTGTCTTTATCTAACAAAACTTTTATACATATGTACGTTAGGATTTGTAAAAGGCAAAATAAGCTGGGTACATCCTTAAATTGTGGTAAAACTTAAGTAAATACATTTGTTAATCTTAAATAAATCTTAAATGCTAAGTTATGTGAAGTTACGTAATGGTGGTTTATGTAGTTAAGGCAATGTATTGAGTAGAAATACACATTTCTGTCATTGAAAGGCACATTTCTGTATAAAAATACCATTTAGTATAGATGAGGTTATTTTGTGATGACAGAAATGTGAAAGCAGTGTATGAAGAACGTACACTTACCAAACACCTTATTAGGAACACTGTACTGATACTGGGTAGAGCGTAAGGGTGTGTGATATGTATCATCTACGATAATATCTTAATTGTTGTTTTTATGATGTGCAAGCTGATATTATGGAGTATGTCACTCACTTTGCAAAAATACTGTCAAAAATACACCCCAAGAGTTCACATATTCAATGAGTAATGTAGCCAGGTGGGGTATCGAAACTCTGTTCCGATTTGGAACCAGTTCCAAAATTCAAACAGCTGGGTACCCGTCAAGAAAATAGAATTTTGATTCCAGTTATCGGTCCTTACTACTGCGTTTCATGCTTTAAAAACACAGCGGCAGTATGTGGGTAAAGCTGATCTGTTGTAAAGGACGTTTCTAAAATAGCACAGGATCTGAAGCACCAGCATGAGATGCTTCAGCATTGTGGTGTGTTTGACAGACTGCGGTCTACTAGTGCAAGTGCTGCGTTAGCCAGGACAGTCTAAAACACTTAATGTGAACAAAGCTTTACGTGGCTTAATGTACTCAAACAATGTCCTAGCAAAACAAAGCTTCTGTTACTACTATTGAAAAGTACTCTTTACTGCTGAAATGACGAACCTGTGATCCAAAAACGAAAGTAATCCTTTTTATGTTAAGCTTTTTCTTCCCATTAAAATAAATTATAAGTAAAAAGCTTTAAAGTGGTTTAATGTTCTAAAGTTGTGACCAAGGAAAACCAAACTTCCCTCAATTGCTACTCATCATCAGCACTCTCTCCTGCTGAAATGACAAACATGATGAGTAAAATAAGTTTAAGTTCCTTGGTCACTGCTTTAGAACATTAAACCATTTTAAGACTTTTTGTTTAAGACTTTTGAAGGTGAAATATAAAAAAGTAAATATACTCTTTACACCTAAACATTTGCCACATTTTGTCACCATTTTGGAATCGAAAATTGGAATCGATCAGAACTGGAATTGATAAGAGGAACTGCAATCATTAAATTGCGAATGATACCCAACCCCTAGGTAGGATACACGACTGCGCTTTTAGCAAACTACATCGGAAATCTGTTGTCGTTTAAAGACAGCTCGACAACGAACTTATTTCACCATCTGCGAACTATCCACCATGCAGAATATGAGATTTTGACAAACACTGTTGATGAAATGCACTGTCAAGAACAGTTATGGCTTGGATGTTCTGCTTGACCAGTTTTAAGTGAATAAATAAAACTCATTTTCTTTACATGTCACATTCCTTCAGTGTCATTTCTGTCTATGTCATTATCCTATCCTATCCTATTGACAAGAGCAAGCTAGTACAATGTACAACTTTTACGAACACATTTCTGAAGGCTCTAAATTATAGTCTAATTATTGTTATCCACAAAATCCCACAAAATATCGGGATATCTTTTTTCTTTTTTGGTCAATATCACACACCCCTAGTAGAACCTCACTTTGCTCTTTCAACAGCCTCAATTATATTGGCATGGTGTTTCAAACATTCTTTTGAAATTCTGTTTCATGTTGACCTGCTTGTATCACATAATTTAGCTTTTTTTGGATATATTTTCCTGTTGCTGAACTCCTGTTCCAAATGTGTGCTATTGGGTTCATATCCAGCGACTGGGAAAGCCACTTGTCCACACACTAATTTGAAATGACCTTTGCTGCCTGAGCTTTATCATGCAGGAAGAAAGCATAAAAAGATGGGTATATGACACATAAGATTGCTTAATCACAGAAGTTACTGATGCTCTTCTCCACTTTTCGAGGAAAGCATTAGTGTACATTTGTGTATTACCTCTGTGTTGACTGGTATTTCTTTTGCTTAATTGTGCTGACCTTAAAACCTTATAAACACATTTTATATAAATTGTCATCTTAAAAGCAAGTCAACACATCTCTGTATGACTGTGTCCCTTTTCTTATACTGTAAACTAAGCATGAGCAATCTAGAAATGCTGCGGCATTAAATCAGTATTGAAAATAATCTCCATCTATTTTTATAGACATTTTTTGCTGTCATACTGTGAGCCATACACAGCACATCTTTCAACGTCCTAACGACGTAGTTCTGATTGCTGTTGTCCTTTAGCTGACCTGGTATTTCTAAATTTTCTGTTTTATGTACATAGTTGTACAGACTCGAATTACTACGTTTTTGGTAGACTTGGATGTTATAGCATTTAGCAGACACCCTTATCCAGAGCAACTTGTAACCTTCAGAGTAGTCGTCCAGATTATCTGCTAAGCTATCAATGTCCTATAATGCATCTACCATAGGGGAGCACTATGTAGGTATTCTGAGGTGTTAAATTCAACCTAGCATAAATAATTAAGCGAGTTAAAGAGATGCATTTTAAAATCATATGACCATATGAGGTTCTTGAGAGCCACTGGATTGAGAAAGAGGATCAGGACAGCCCTGTAGTGATTTGTTTAGTCAGTTCATACCTTTTTGCAGAAATCCTGTTGGTTTTAAAGTAATTTTACCAAATCAGAGTCTGATAGTGATTATCATCTTAGAGATATTTTGGTATCGCTGTCTCAAAATAAGCTATAGGCAGGTTTGATCATGCCTGTTTTGCCTCAAGAGACTGGGTGTCTGCAAAGTCTGAATGGATCAAAACAACACATTTAAATCTTTGTAGACTCCAAATTCGTCCTCTATATTAGTGTCTGTATCTGTCTCTGAGCTCCGACTGATACATCCATCTAACTTAGACTGCTATCTGCTTTCTAACTTGGACTCATTTGAATGCTGCAACAACTGTAGGTTGACATTGACATCCACAAATGAACCAGAGAATCAGAGAAACTTAAGTTTGCAGTGGTCTTTTTTTTAATTTCTTTTATTATTATTATTTTTTTAAATCCAGCAGTCTATAGTACGACCCATTCCTTCAGTGTTATTTAAATTGATGTCATTAGTAAGCAACAGTTGGTATCCTATTAACAAGATCAAGCTAGTACAATGTAAAACTT
Organism: Ancistrus triradiatus; assembly: GCA_025084515.1. Taxonomy (NCBI): domain Eukaryota; kingdom Metazoa; phylum Chordata; class Actinopteri; order Siluriformes; family Loricariidae; genus Ancistrus; species Ancistrus triradiatus. Next base: position 188,158 of record JAJAGP010001131.1, read on the forward strand.
TTCCAAACACATTTTCAAAGGCTCTTAAGCATAGTCTAATTGTTATCGGCAAAATCCCAGAAAACATTGGCTCCCAACAGCCTCAATTATGTTGGCATGGCTTCCACAAGATGTTGGAAACATTCTTTTGAAATTCTCTTTCATGTTGACCTGCTTGTATCACACAACTTCAGATTTTTTGGGTGTATTTTCATGTTGCTAAACTCCTGTTCCAAATGTGTGCTATTGGGTTCATATCCGGCGACTGGGAAAGCCACTGAAGGACATTGAACTTGTGCACATTTTCAAGAAACTAGTTTGAGATTACCTTTATTTTGTGACATGGAGCTTTGTCATGCTGGAAGAAAGCATAAGTTGGCTGAATTACACATAAGCTTGCTTTATCACGGAGGTTACTGATGCTGATGAAGAATGGGTCGTTCTATAGAGCTCAATGAAGTTTTGTGGCACTGTAATAATATGCCACTGATGCTACGTCAGAAATTTCTTAACCCCTATATTCCACGAATCAACCGTGAGTGGTTTTATTTATTATTTTTAAAAAAGTGGAAGCGTTTAGGAACCACAGCAACTCAGCCACAAAGTGGCAGACCACGTAAAGATACAGAGCAGGGTCACAGAGTGCATAAAAGTCACCAACACACTGCTGACTCAGTAAATGCAGAGCTCCTAACCTCTTCTGGTATTAACATGTTTACAAATACATTGCGCCAGGAGCTTCATAGCCTTGGTTTCTGACGCTTCTCTGTCTGTCAGTCTGATGGAGGAGTCTGGGTTTGGCAAATGACTGCATTGTGCCAGCTGTAATCTTTGGTGGAGGGATACAGCTGTGTTGTCAAGTCAGATCTATTTATATAGTGCTTTTTACAATGGAGCATTGTCTCAAAGCAACTTTACAAGTTTAAATTATCTCCTAATAACTACATCCAATCCCAAATTGAACAAGCCTAGGGCGACAGTGGCAAGGAAAAACTCCCCGAGTGTTATGAGGAAGAAACCTTGGGTGTTGTTTTTTTTCCCAGGGGATCTCTGACCTCAACCTCATCGAACAGCTTTGGGTTGAACTAGAATGAGGATTGCGAGCCAAACCCTCTTGTCCTACCTCAGTATCTGACCTCACAAATGCTGATCCAGGTGAATGGGCAGAAATTCTCACCGACTCTTCAGAAGCCTGTAGAAAGCCCCAGAAGAGTGGACACTTGTAGTTGCGAAAGGGGACCAACTATTTGGAATGGGATGCCATAAAAAGTCTAGGTGTCATGTGTAGGTATCCAAATACTTAAATACTTTTGTCCATGTTGTATGTGTGTGTGCACTGGATATGAAAAGTCTACACACCCTGTTCATCTTTTTTTTTCATTCTTAGATTTATCATCTACGCTGCCCAAGGAGGTTGGGTCCCTTTTTGAGTTTTGGTTCTCCCAAGGTTTCTTCCTCATAACACTTAGGGAGTTTTGCCTTGCCACTGTTGCCCTAGGCTTGCTCAATTTGGGATTGGACGTAGATATTAGGAGATAATCTAAACAATGCTCCATTGTAAAAAGCGCTATATAAATAGATCTGATTTGACTTGGCTTGTTAAATTGTCAGGTTTTTGTGATGTAAAAAATGAGACCAAGATGAGTATTTTTTTCCGCTTGTAATGTGTCCTGTTTCCTGTATAAAACAATTGAAAAACAAACTAACATATTTTAGGTGGGGAAATAATAATAAAAAAACCTTTCAATAACAGAGTTGCATAAATATGCACATCCTTGAACTAACAATTTGTTGAGCACCTTTTGATTTAATGACAGCATTAATTCTTTTTGGGTAGAGGGCCATCAGCATGGGACTTCTTGACTTGGCAATTTTTGCCCACTCTGTCTTGCTCTGTTTAGTCAGTTAGTATAAAACTTTTTGATATACTGATGAAGCTATTCATTTATTGAGGTGCGGGCATGTGTTGAAAGGGGAATTCCTTTTTAGCAGAGGCCTGAAGATTTTGTGTCAAAATTGATCGATATTTTAAACTGTTATTAATTCCCTCTACCTTTAAGGCCCCAGTTCAGTTGAAGAAAAATAGCCCCAAAGCATAATGCTGCCACCACCACCATGCTTCACTGTGGGTATGTTGTTCTTTTGATGATGTGCAGTGTTTTGTGCCAAATATACCTTTTGGAATTATGGCCAAAAAGTTCAACCTTGGTCACATCTTACCATATCACATTTTCCCTCACATGTTTTTGGCAGACTTGATGTACATGTAGGTTTTAACACAATGTAGCCAGACATGGATGTTTTCCTTTGTTAGAAAAGGCTTCCTCCTTGCCACCCTACCCTGTAGCCCAGAGATATGAACAATACGGGAGATTGTTGTCACAATTAATAAATAACCAGTACTTGCCAGAAATTCCTGCAGCTCCTTTAATGTTGTTGTAGGCCTCTCGGCAGCCTCCTGGACCAGTTTTCTTGTCTTTTCATCAGTTTTGGAGGGACGTCCAGTTCTTGTTAATGTCATTGTTGTGCAATATTTTATCCACTTGTTGATGATAGTCTGCACAGTGTTCCATGGTATATTGAATACCTTTTTTGTACCCTTCTTCTAACTGACATGTCTGAGATTGTTTGATGCTTTGTAAGCTCTTTGTGGAAAATCCGTTTAGAAAAGCTGAGCTTTTATATGGGCATAATCAGAGTCACTTTAGTTGAAGATGTGTGAATTATTCATTGTGATCTTTTTTTTTAAATCTCACAAGTAAAATACTTGTTTCCAGGTGAAGTATTTTATTTTATATTTGGAAACAAATAGTATATAATGTGTGCGCACGTATGCACTCACTGATCACTTTGAGGTACACCTCCTTGTTTCTACACTCTGTTCATTTTATCAGTTCCACTTAACATACGCAAGCACTATGTAGTTCTCAAAAGTGGAAAGAGTACTAAAATAGTCTACAAAATTAAAATACTATTATTTTACTATTACTGTGATGAAATTTTATTTAAGTACAGGTAAAATTACTGGTCTAAAAATCTACTCTAGTAAAAGTATTTAAAAAAAGTATCTCATCTAAAATTTACTCAGAGTAAAAGTTACTTAATTACTTTTTTGACAGTGGGAAGGCCTCTCCTGTGTAGTGCAAAAAGAGATCTCAATTATAATTCATGAAAATATCTCAACTATTTGTTTTTAATTACAACACCTTTACAAGTTAAAGTACAATATAAACTAAAATACAAATTAAAACTTGTCGACAAACGACATAAAAATGTAGGGAGGTATAATGTGTCATCTTAGTGCAGACTGTCCCATAAAACATTTTCAAGCAACACAACCGTTGAAGGTCTTTAATAAAGCATAATAAAACTTTGCATTTCTTGCACTTGAAGGGAAAGTGGTCCTTTAAATAGAACCAGGGTTTCACTTCAGTTCCTTCTTGTGATTTTAATGCCAGTTTGTTCTCTTACCCATCATTTCAAAATCACATAAAATATGTGATGTAAAATGTAGTGCAATGCTATTAACAACACCTACTTAAGCAAAAGTAAAAAAAATACTTCAAAGTACAAGTACACATTGGTTACTTTCCACCTCTGGTAGTTCTGCAGTTTCAGTCTGTATGTGATCTGTTTCTCTGCATACTCTGTTCTCTAATGGTCAGGACTCCCACAGGACCATCACAGATCAGGTACTATTTGGGTGGTGGATCATTCTCAGCACTGCAGTGACGTTGGTGGTGGTGTTAGTGTGTTATTTGCTGCTGTAACTGGTTTAGACACAGCTGTATGTGCTGTATTTAAACAATGCGTTCTCTCACTGTGCTCTCTATTAGACAAATCTACATTATTTCTCCACCTTGTAGATGTAAAGCCAGAGACAGTGGTCATTGGTTGTTGCACAGTTTGTGTTGGGCATCCTCTAATCCTTCATCAGTGCTCACAGGATGCTGCCTACAGAATGCTGGTGACTGGAAATTTTTGGTAGGACTATTTTTAGTCCAAGACTGACACTGAGATGTTTGAAACCTCGAGCAGCACTGCTGTGCCAGATCAACTTACCAGGAAACACTAGCATAACACCACCCCATCAGTGTCACCTCAGTGCTGAGAATGATCCACCACCCAAATAGCACCTGCTGAATTGTGGTGGTTCTGGTGTTTCCTATAGATGGATTTATGTAACGTCAACATTGTGGGGCGGTCCATGTGGATGTTAAAAGTATGGGAAACACTGCAGTATCTCGGCTATTTAGTCAATACTGGTAAACTACAGTATCCCATATATAGCACTGCTAGGTATGTATAATATGGTGTTCAGTAAGAGTGCAATGATACAGAAATTTCACGATATGATACGTATTGGTATTTTGCTCCACGATACGATATATTTTCGATACAAAATGAAGAAAAACATTGATTTTAATTCCCTTTTTAATGTAGAGGTCAAGGAGACCAATACAACTTCCTGCTGTGCAAGCTTGGAACATGGCTTGTTTTGCTGGGGTTCAAAAAAATCACCAAAGAGCTCTGCCATTGCTAATTTCTCTTTTGTGAAGGGCATGGTCCAGACACCTCAGGGTCCCCACACTCTTCTGAAGGATTTGTCTTAATATTCTCTCTAGCTTTACACTATAGATGTACATTATGAAAACTTATTTGTTGTATTTGAGTTTCTGTTTCCTCACATTTAACAAAACCAGCATCAAGCATACCTGTTTCTGATGCTGCCAAATTACTTAAATTCTCTGTGGCGAGTGTCTAGATGTCTCTCAGAACCTATTACACAATCTGCTGCTGTTGGTCTAGAACTGCGGCTGACTTTCCTGCTGTGCAGATGGCTGCATCTCAGTAGTGTTGAATGATGAACGGCTCAGTAAAGTGGTTTCTTTGTTAAATAAAATCTTAATATATTCATTTCACAACTCGTATCGTGTAGAAAAATGAATATTACTGTGTGTTTCATGACACCACTAGTGTTCAGACAATTCCAGATTTCACAGAACTTGTCATGGATGTTAGGCGATGTAACAACAGCAATGTCTGGCAGCACCATGACATTTTGTGTTTGTTTAAGTAGGTGTATATTGTTTATTTTGCATTCAAGCATATCCATGTTCTTAAAAATGTTTTCTAAATGAATGTTACATCCCATTATTGCAATGTTTTCAGCGTTGCAGATATGGCTTGTAGAATCAGTCGTTCTTTTACCATAGTAAGTATTTACATTTACAGCATTTAGCAGACGCCCTTATCCAGAGCGACTTACAATTGATACAAACTTGCAATTGTGGATTAAGGGCCTTTCTCAAGGACCCAACAGTGGCAGCTTGGCAGAGGTGGGATTTGAACCCTGGACCTTCTGATCCATAGTCCAGTACCTTAACCGCTAGGCTACCACAGTCCATACCACAGTATGTGAGGAGGAGTATTGTGAGCAGGTGAAACAATGAAGTTATATTCTGATGGTCAATTTAAAAATGAATAATCGACTCCTAGATTCTGAAATACATGGTTTCTAAAAAGTGTTTACCTGAGTGTGCATGTGATCAGGATAGTACCTCCACCTCATTTTGAAAACCCTGTCATTGCCTCATTAATAATCACCACACTTGCTGTTTTTCCGTACAATAGTACTTGAGTCCTTTTTTTATTTAGGTTTAGTTTCCTTTGAGTTAAAAATTGATTTATTTGGTCTTAAATTTGTGTGTCTGTACAGCTTCAGTTTATAAGTGATGAAAGTATAGCAATTCATGGTGTATGCTGTTCTACTTGCAGAATCTGTTCCCATATTTGCTGAGTCACATTGTGGGTTTGTGGCCAGAAAATCTCTTCCAGAAATGCTAGCAAACTTGGATGAACTCATTGATATTGAAATTCAAAGTGGTCGCTGAAGTTGTTTATGGATAATGTAATTTGAAATGAATAATTTAGATTTCATATCGTGATGACCAGTTTAATCTGTAGTGCCAAATCCGCTATGTTCAAAAGACAGCTATAAAGAAAAATGGCTCTCTTTCAAATTCCACTGAGGCAATCTGAGCTCGGACAACTTTCAGGATGTTTCAAACTGAGGTTCTCAGTATTTTTATGTACTCAGCCCAGTTGCAACTTCCTTGAAATTCTCTAACTTTGTTGTCATAGCTAAGCTAAACAGAACTGATTTGTGTTGACTGGACTGGCTACTGTTATGCAAGTTGCCAAGAACATGAAAGTGGGAATCAGCATTGTAGAAAAATTGCAGCTATTAGAAATAGGTGTACCAATCCCAGTTTTACTCTTCCAATACTTGAACTTGTGAGGACCCGCAGTAGAATAGGGTTTTGCACTCCCTTGCTGATCATAAAGGGTGGCAAATTGGGGCACCTTGTTAGCCATGAGGTGCGACCTGTGTTTGTGGAAGAAGATTTACTGGTACTTGAGGGGAATGGGGACTGCAGTTTACATCTGCCCATCGCAGTACTTTGGCTTTTAAAAGAAAGTTTATGGATCAAGCCTCTGAGCTAAGTCCTGCTACAGTGTTCTCATCTCCATCTTACCGTGATAGCCACTAAACAAACTGCCCCCTTTTGCTGTCCATAAAGGCATTTCAGGCATAGCAGGATTGGTTAAGGATGGCAAAAGATCTAAGATCTGGCAAAATATTGGTAGTGTGTTCCAAAGAAATCTCAAGTGAAAAACCCACTACATGCAACTCATGAATGCAGCTGTTCTCCTCCTCCTTTGCTGAATTGCAGCAAAGGATTCATTTGCTCCAGAGACCTACAAGGTGTAGATGAAGAAGGAATAGCTTTCAAACTTTAAATCAAGGAGTTATCATTTGATTTTTATGTCATTTGTTTTTATTTAACTTTGCAACAGCATCAATGGGTATTTATAAAAGGGGCAAGGTTACATCAGTATTAGTTGTACACATTCACACTGGGCCAATTAAGAGCGATCAGTTAACCTAATTCAGGAGGAGGAAACCGGAGTACACAGAGAAAACCCATATGGGCACGTGGAGGTCATGCAAATTCTACGCGGGCGTACTGTTAAGTCAGGATTGAACCGGGGATTTCTGGAGGTGGGATGTATCGGCGGATCAAGGTGTTATAAATCTTAAACAGATCATAATAATAATAGAAAAAATGTTAAACAGATCATAAAAGCAAGAGAAAACTGTTAAAACAAATACTTGTTTTCGATTGACCACAGCCACTGGAAAAATTTTGGGTGGATATCAAAGCTTCAATGTCGGTGTGCATGTCCCCAACCATTTAAGATGCTTTAACTATCAAAGATTTGGTCATGGATTAGCACAGTGTAAAAACAAACAAGTCAGCTATTACTGTGGATAAGAAAGTCATACAACACCTCCTGTAGTCATTAAGAATACACACATTTATTAGAATAAAAGACTGTGTCCAGTTTTTTTGTCTTATAGAAAACGTGCGGAGATTGTGTATGTCATTTATATGCATGTGTAGGTGTATGTTCTTGTTTATGTATGTATATATTTGTATATATAACGCATAAAACGCTTTTTTTTTTTTTTTTTTTTTTAACTCTGCTTGTGCCATGAATACTGAATTGCCATGAATTGAAAATTACACAAGTACCAACCTGATATTGGGGAGAAAAAAAAGAAGAAGAAGAAAAGAAAACCAGTTCTTTATGTCTTGCTGTGTAGAACACAAGGCTGTACCCTAAAGCAATAGAGCAATAAAAAGGAAACATTGTAAAATTCAAATAGGATGAAAACTATTTACTATTACCATAGTAAAATATCTCCTAATTGCAGACGATTGTTAGCTGGTGTGAATCGTGTTTTCTTTGTTAGTTGACGTTTAAATTGTATTAATTTAAAAAATTTTGTAAAATAAAATCGTAGTAATTTAAACACATTTAAAGGCAGATTTAAATTGGCGGATTTCTCGCTTGCTAAGTTAATTTCTTTAAAGAACTTTGCCTGTAATGTGATCATTCATAATTAATCCATCTATGAGCTTTCTGTTCTGTTGACAAAAAAAGAAAGCAGCTGTCTCTAAGAGATGGTATCAGATGTGTATTGAAGATGTCAGGCTGATATCCGATTTGTTTAATAAGGTCAGTACCAGTGCTGTTTCGAAGCAGATTTTTAAAGCATTGGATCGGTACATCAGTAATTAGAATGCACCAACACATTTCCACTGATTGCTTGTGGCTCACTGTGTATGTCACTGAGAGCAGATGAGCTTACTTCTTGCTACATGCATACTGTGCATGTGGGTGCCTGAAACTTTTGCAAGTTCTCGTGGAACTTGATCGTGTGTGACGGCTCTTGTAACATTGAACCTGAGAAGAGTTTGCATATCCTCATCTCTTATTGCATCTAATGAGGCACAGGCTGCATTTTTAATCTCAAGCTACAGAGTACAAACTTACAATTACATTGCGTTACCTTTGATGTTTATATAGAGATTTACTACACTGTAATACACTGTGTATATTCTGACTTTCAACAGTTTGGAACCCTTAAGATTTTTAACCTGATTCTAGATCATATTCAGTACTGTGATTGTCTCCATTTAGCCATATACAGAAAACAAGAATCTTCTATTTATAGCTTTGTACACGTCTGGCATGTAGTTGTCTGTTTTTGAAAATGTCAAGGAGATTTCTCAAACCAAATCTTCTTGAGCTCTTTTCAGATGAGCTATGATGAGATGATATTCCAGGACTGTTTTATTGGCCTTACTCTAAAGCTGGTATTTGGGATGCACTATTTAGGTAGCAACCAACTGAGGCAAAACGTTTAAGTTGTATGTTGGCACACCCTGATGTACCTTGAACCTTCTGTTTAAGTTTGTGTCCTCATAGATTCGGTTTATCCCTTTCCTTCAAGGCAGTTTACATTTATATGAAGAAAACTTTATATAAAATCCTTAGTTTCTTGGATGTCTGACACAGAATGCCATGTATTTCACGAAACAACAATTGACTGTTGTGTTTTATGAGAAGACTGTTTCGGCACCCTGAAGCCTAGTGCTGAACTTCAGAATGTCAGTACATTACATACATTAAACATTTTACTTGCTTTTTAAACATTCAGTTACCAAGGTCTTTTTAACAGGTAACTAAGCTACTTAAGTAAGGGATGCTAATGCAGGATTTATTTTTATATATTTTTTTGTAGTTTTTAAATTTCAAGCATCTATAGTAATTGCAATGCAAGTGATGCCTTGGCTATATTTAAAATCAATTGATTTGCAACTAATTAGTATTAATTCAGATTGCTTTATGGTCTCGCCCACAAATCGAATATGTAACTTTATTGTTGATCATGAGAAATGGTTGCTTGTCTAAACTGGTCTTTATTGCCAGTTGTAAATTTGTTATTTTGCTAACCTATCTCTCTGTCTGTGTCTGCCTCTCTTTGTTTATGTAGGACTCAGGCTATTGGATCCAGGTTCACCGTTTAGAGCATGGTGATGGAGGCATTCTGGATTTGGACGACGTGTTATGTGATGTTGCTGATGACAAAGACAGGGTGAGTGTTTATTCTAAAATGTCCTGATTGATGTCTTCTTGTAGGTTGGACACACTGAATCTGATATTATTACGGAAACCTGCCAGTACCACCTTGTTTTGAGGCCTCAGTGTGGCCATAATGGTGCTGATGGGTTGTGGCTTGTGGAGTGATGGTTATCTTATTACTTCCTCTTATTGTTTTTGTAGTTGTGGTAAAACGCATACAGTGGTGCTTGAAAGTTTGTGAACCCTTTCGAATTTTTTATATTTCTGCATAAATATGACCTAAAACAACATCATATTTTCACACAAGTCCTAATAGTAGATAAAGTGAACCCAGTTAAACAAATGAGACAAAAATATTATACTTGGTCATTTATTTATTGAGGAACATGATCCAATATTACTATTAGTGAGCCGCAAAAGTATGTGAACCTTTGCTTTCAGTATCTGGTGTGACCCCCCTGTGCAGCAATAAACTGCAACTAAACGTTTCCTGTAACTGTTGATCAGTCCTGCACACCGCTTGGAGGAAATTTTAGCCCATTCCTCCATACAGAACAGCTTCAACTCTGTTGGTGGGTTTCCTCACATTAAAACTGCTCGCTTCAGGTCCTTTCACAACATTTCGATTGGATTAAGGTCAGGACTTTGACTTGACCATTCCAAAACATTAACTTTATTCTTCTTTTATCCATTCTTTGGTAGAACGACTTGTGTGCTTAGGGTCGTTGTCTTGCTGCATGACCCACCTTCTGTTGAGATTCAGTTCATGGACAGATGTCCTGACATTTTCCGTTAGAATTCTCTGATATAATTCAAAATTAATTGTTCCATCAATGATGGCAAGCCGTCCTGGCCCAGATGCAGCAAAACAGGTCCAAATCATGATACTACCACCAACATGTTTCACAGATGGAATAAGGTTCTTATGCTGGAATGCAGTGTTTTCCTTTCTCCAAACATAATGCTTTTCTTTTAAACCAATAAGTTCTATTTTGGTCTCATCCATCTACAAAACATTCTTCCAGTAGCCTTCTGGCTTGTCCACGTGATCTTTAGCAAACTGCAGATGAGCAGCAATGTTCTTTTTGGAAAGCAGTGGCTTTCTGCTTGCAACCCTGCCATGCACAGCATTGTTGTTCAGTGTTCTGCTGATGATGGACTCATTAACATTAGCCAATGTGAGAGAGGCCTTCAGTTGCTTAGAAGTTATCCTGGGGTCCTTTGTGACCTCACCAACTATTACACGCCTTGCTCTTGGAGTGATCTTTGTTGGTCGACCACTCCTGGGGAGGGTAACAATGGTCTTGAATTTCCTTCATTTGTACACAATCTGTCTGACTGCGGATTGGTGGAGTCCAAACCTTTTAGAGATGGTTTTATAACCTTGTACAGCTTGATGAGCACCAATAACTGTTTCTGAGGTTCTCAGAAATCTCCTTTGCTCGTGCCATGATACACTAGAGCAGACTTTGATAGATCCCTGTTCTTTAAATAAAACAGGGTGCCCACTCGCACCTGATTGTCATACCATTGGCTGAAAACACCTGATTCAAATTTCACCTTCAAATTAACTGCTAATTCTAGAGGTTCACATAATTTTGCCACTCACTAATATTGTAATATTGGATCATTTTCCTCCATACAGTGGGTAAAAAAAAGTATTTAGTCAGCCACTGATTGTTCAAGTTCTCCTACTTAGAATGATGAGAGAGGTCTGTAATTTTCATCATAGGTACACTTCCAACTATGAGAGACAAAATGGCAAAAAAATCCAGGAAATTACATTGTAGGATTTTTAAAGAATTTAATTGTAAATTATGGCGGAAAATAAGTATTTGGTCAATAACAAAAGTTCAATTCAGTACTTTGTAACATAACCTTTGTGGTCAATGACAGAGGTCAAACGTTTCCTGTAAGTCTTCTCCAGGTTTGCACACACCGTAGCTGGTATTTTGGCCTATTCCTCCATGCAGATCTCCTCTACAGCAGTGGTGTTTTGGGGCAGAAAAACAGCCCAAAAGCATGATGTTTCCACCCCCATGCTTCACAGTAGGTATGGTGTTTTTGGGATGCAACTCAGCATTCTTCTTCCTACAACACGATGAGTTGAATTTTTTACCAAAAAGTTCTATTTTGGTTTTCATCTGACCACATGATTTCTCCTCTCCCAATCCTCTTCTGGATCATCTTACTGCTCTCTGGCAAACTTCAGACGGGCCTGGATTTGTACTGGCTTTAAGCAGGGGGACACACCTGTCACTACAGGATCTGAGTCCCTCTAGGCGTAACGTGTTACTGATGGTATCCTTTGTTACTTTTGGTCCCAGCTCTCGGCAGGTCATTCATCAGGTCCCTTCGTGTAGTTCTGGGATTTTTGCTCACCGTTCTCATGATCATTTTTGACCCCACGGGATGAGATTTTGCGTGGAGCCCCAGATCGAGGGAGATTATCAATGGTCTTGTATGTCTTCCATTTTCTTACAATTGCTCCCACAGTTTGATTTATTCACACCAACCTGCTTGATTATTGTAGATTCACTCTTCCCAGCCTGGTGCAGGTCTACAGTTTTTTTTTCTTCCTGGTGTCTTTCAACCGCTCTTTGGTCTTGGCCATGGTTGAGTTATGAGTCTGACTGTTTGAGGCTGTGGACAGGTGGTCTTTTATACAGATAATGAGGTCAAGCAGGTGCCATTAATAGAGGTACGAGTGGAGGAAAGAAGAGCTTCTTAAAGAAGTTGTTACAGTTCTGTGAGAGCCATAAATCTTGCTTGTTTGTGGGTGACCAAATACTTATTTTCCACCATGATTTACAATTAAATTCTTTAAAAATCCTACAATGTGGTTTCTTGGATGTTTCTTTTTTTTCCTCATTTTGTCTCCCATAGTTGAAGTGTACCTATGATGAAAATTACAGACCTCTCATCTCTCTAAGTAGGAGAACTTGCACAATCAGTGGCTGACTAAATACTTTTTTGCCCCACTGTAAATAAATTACCAAGTATAATCTTTTTGTCTCATTTGTTTAACTGGATTCTCTTTATCTACTTTTAGGACTTGTGTGAAAATCTGATGATGTTTTAGGTCATATTTATGCAGAAATATAGAAAATTCTAAAGGGTTCCCAAACTTTCAAGAACCACTGTAGTGTTAAGTTAAAGGGTTCAGTGACTCAGTGGTGAGACTGAAAGTGAGTGCTGGTTGTCTTTTGATCATGTCGAATGTTGCTCCAGCGAGTTCTAAAAATCACCAGGGTGAGAATATCCCAAAGAATCTTTGTGTTGGGTACAACTGCCATTGAGTCACTGTTACCGTATGTTAGTCTTCCCAATAGCATCATCAGTGGTTAACCACAATACTGTTCTAGTGAGTAAAATGTTCTCTTCTGCCAGTGCATGTGTGCATGGGTCTGTGTGTTATACAGCCTGTTAAAATCATTAAGAGAATATTTTGCTCTCAAGTGTTATGGTGTTCTATATGTAAGTTAAGTACTTTGTTCAGACCTTCTCTAAACGGATGAGCTGCTCTGCTGATTGGCTAGTGTGTCTTGAATGAGCTTACGTGGATAGTAGTGATTGGTTATCTGATTACAGTGGTACCTCAGTTATCATCGTTAATTTGTTCTAGAAGGCTTGTCGAGAACCGAAAACGAAGAGTACCAAGCAAATTTTTCCCAGAAGTAATAATGTAATGAATAATGTAATCCAGGTGCTCCCTGAGTTACGAAGCGGATATGTTCCGACAGCTCCATTATAAGTAGTGTTGCACCAATACCGTACCGGTGCCGATACTGGCGCTTACACACAGCATTAGTATCGGGAATAGAGATACCAGGAAGAGGCTATTAACACCCATCGTCCCCTTCTTTTGGAATTATAAGGTTGAATCTGACATCTTTGTCAAAATTGAGTTATTCCTTTATTCTTATTCTTTGACAAATCCTTATAACATTATGTGAGGTGTGTTAAGTTTTATGCATTTTGGACTCTCTCTGCGGCTCTATCTGAGGAGTTGCTCATCTGTGAGGAATCAGGTTCCTTCTTCTTTGCCATGTCATTGACTGCAGGTAAAGGAGCGGAGGAGAAAAGTTTGGTGAAGTCCGTTTTTAGATGATTAGACAATGTTAATTTAAAAAATAGGTAGTAGAAAATGTGTACTTAATTACTAAATATTAATTAAGATTAAATGTGGCAAAGCCAGCGGCATAAGGCGCAATGTAGGAATAACCCTACATGCAAATCCATCATAATACACACAAACACACTTTGCGATCCTATTCAGGATTAAACGGAGAAGAAAGTGAGTGAATGACATGAAATGTTTATTTTAATTGCTACTACAAACGGAGTTGTTTAATTTCACTAAAACTTTGCAATGGTTGTGATAGTGATTAATTAACAGTGCATTAATTTGAATAAACTATATTATAATATAATTCAATATAATGATATAATAATTAAATAAGTATGTTATAAGGTTGTATGATTTGTATGCCTAAGTTTAACATTTTTGACACATTAAATATTGCTTAAACATTAAAAAGTCTTATTTCTTATGTTTTGTAATATTGAGCCTGACAAATCATTAAATAGTGTATATTTGAGTTGATGTCTAAACTACAACAATAATTAATTTCCTTATTTCCAAAATAAGACATTTTGGTGCATTAGAATCAACATTTCTGATATAAAATCAAACCTAATACAGCACTGCTTTTACATTGACCTGCTACGGAAACTCAAACTAATGCTTCCTACCTAAAATTGACCTCTGCACTGGACAAAATATTTAGTAATGACCTTTTACACTTGACTTGCAATGTTTTTTTTTAATAATAAAATGATGATTTGTCCAAAAACAAGAAATGCCATAAAAACGAAATAATAAAAATGTCATATAAAAACATGACATTTTGTTTTCTGGTACATGTAGACAACCTGTTACTACGCATTTCATGTTCTAAAAAGAAATGAGTTAACTGTCTATGTTCCTTGGAACCATTGCTTCTTTTTATGTTTTCCCAGATAGAACCTTTCTCCAAGGAGAAAGTAAGGTCTTAGGATTAGAAGGTTCTACATTTGACCTGTTCCAAAAAATCTCATTTACAAATTTGGTAGGATTTTAATATCGCACATTCAGGGTGTCTGTGATTTTTCTTGTATGGAAAAAGACTCGTTCCACAAACGAAATCTTTGCGAAATCTTTGAAGCTCAATATCTGAAAACTACTCCGAACGCAGATAGAACCTTATAATTCCAAATCACTAAATGCACACCACTAGATGAAGCTTAACTCAAGCTGTCTGCAGTGTGTTATTTTTTGCTTGAGGTTATTTCTCACCAGTATTTTGAGGGGTGTCCCTCATTTGTCCCTATTTGTGCTTGTTACTGCATTATCACAAATGAATTTTTTCGTGGCTCTAACACTTTTCAATTTCAAACAGTAAATACTATTATTTCAATCTTATTAGGTCTTATTTGGGATACAGAACACTGATTTTACCAAAATAAAGGTAAACCAATCTATAAAAAGTGGAAAAGTATTAATTATCAGGATTTATAGGCACCTACCGTGTACCGTATTTTTCGGACCGTAAGGCACACTTAAAATCCTTTAATTTTCTCATAAATCGACAGTGCGCCTTAAAATGCGGTGCGTCTAATGTATTAATTAATTCTGGTTGTGCTTTCTGACCTAGAACCGATTGTAGATGGTACACGGCGCTCATAAATCTGTCAAAATGTTTTTAGCACGGCCTTGGTAAGTTACGAAGCTTACGGCAACCGTAGTGCGCAGCATAGCGGAGTAATACGGTATGTGCTTCAGCATTAGGGTACGTGCATTCATTCATGTATTTTCGAAGCGGATTTCAAACTCAACACTATCAGTCACGCAGTACACAACATGGACATAGAGCAGCTGCGAGAGGAATTCAACATTAACGAATCAATGGTACGGAAGTGGAGGAAGCAAGAAGACGCCCTGCGCCAGGTAAAGACCAAACTGAGCTTCCGACGGAACTTAAGAGTTTTGTTTCATTTCATGCGTCTTATAACCCGGTGCACTTTATGTATGAACATAGATCCGTTAGCAGTCGATCATTGATATCACGCTTTATAACCTGGTGCGCTTTATAACCCGAAAAATACGGCAGTTAAGTTGGATGGAGTCGACTGATGCTTTAATTTCAGATATCTGTATCGGAAGAAAAAAAAGTGGCATCGGTGCATCCCTAGTTAAACGCATCATGAACTGAGGAGTTTGAGTGTTTGGCAGAGCGGTCTATACTGTATAATAGCAGAGATACGGAAAGGATACTATGAAAAGTAATGATAAATAAGTTAATGTTTAAAACACTTACATTAACATACAGTTGACCAAAATGATTAACACAAAGCTTATTGTATAACAAAGTGTTGGAAAATCTCGTGTAATTTAGTGAATAATGGATTGAAAGTGAAAAGTAAAAGGAACACTTGCTCTGTTGATGAACTCTGAGTGCTAGAATAGCTGCTAAGCTAACTGCAGCCTGTGCTGTGGAGAATACCTAGCTACCTGGCTAGCAAGTGAGCTTTACCCTGCATGCTCTTCGGCAGTGTCGTTCTGCTCAGAGCTCAGCAAAGTTTGTAGCGGCCAAAAATAGTATGTCATTTGAAGCGTTAGAGCTGTGTTTCTGCTGTCCACCAGTTTAGAGGTATATCAAAAATGCACTGGTGTACCGGTTCAAGCACTACTACATACACACATCTGTATGTAAAAATGTTTTACTAATGTCAGAATCTATCAGATGTGTGCTGAATGTAGTAACATACTTTCCAGCCTGGTGGATAATAACCTGTTCACTTCAAAGCATTATGAGTCAGATTAAAATCACTGCCAGTTCTTTAAATGCATGACAGTGACCATGTTGACAATACGGAGGCTTTGGTATGTTATTCTAAATGGAATGCACATCCCAGCAGCAGTAGCTTTGTTTTACATGCTTCCTACGCCTCTCATTGATATTGGCATGGAAGAACAGCAGATTAAGCTCCATGCATCCCAGAGATTGTGAAGAGGTAGTTTACTGACTGCAGAGCATGAGGGCATTGTGCCACGTGGCTGAAAAGCATCCATCAGTACAGCTTTGCCAGTGGGAATCCAAAGGGTTAGCAGAGATTACTGAAATCTCTAAATGATAACTATTTAATGTGGTGCTCTGAATGTGTTCTGTCCATCTGTGCTACGTTCTGTGTCAGATATGAGCTTTCTTTGAGCCTGTGTATTTAAGACTCCCACACAAACATTGGTAAAAGAGGTGAAAAGTTGGTAACTAACCTGTAAACATGAAACCTGTGTGGGATTGGTCAGCATGACGGTGTGGTGAGAGTAGCGCTGTATATTTTAATGGCTATTTCAAATTTCGTTTTATTTATTTTTTTAAATGCACTTCATCACTTGCTGCTTGACCCTGTGACCTTCAGTTATGGGCTGTGTCCATGTGTCTATGGAGAGCAGAATTGGTTTCTTATGATTTGCTCATTACCATGTAAGCAGATCCCGTCACATAAACACACATTTGCACAAGTTTGCACATGCTGTTTTCTTGTTGTAAAATCACCCAATAAAATAGTACTGTAATGTAATATCTTTAAAGCAGAATGAACCCTTTTAATGCAAAAACTATTTCTTGAAGAGTGTCTTTGGAAATCATCACTTATTTTTGAACACTAACCACCTTTGATGTTGCTTGCAAAAGCAAAATGGCTTTTGGGATTTAAAAAGATTTTATACCAGTTGTTTCAGTGTTTAATCAAAGTCATAATATGTTATTGAAATCATAATTTATTACTTGCCAGATGATATAGGAGGCAATTTGTGCTGTATCATGCACCCTGTGGTATGACATTTTTTTCATTTCTCATTCCATTTGGCAAATTCTTAAAGTCTGTCCTTAAATAGTCTTCAAATTCTTCTTAAAAGTGGTGCAAAATACAGTACAAACATACAAAGGAAATAAGGCAGTGACTCTCGGCTAGCCCTGCAATTTGTGCTCTTGGTGCTAGAACACATTATTAGCTGCATATCATTTACGTGTGGGTGAGAGACACTTGCAGGTGTGATTTTTTTTTTTTTTTGTTCGTGTTTGTTTGTGCATACATTTTAGGAGCTTTGCCCTCTCATCCTTGGAGAGGTTGGCTCTTTCATTTGCTAGCTGCCATGGTAACATGTCTGTGAGGATTGGAAATGTGTGTATACACATCTGCACCACTGCTGTGAGAGTTTCCTCAGAGGACATCACCACCAAGTTCACACTCCTTCCACATCATCTGATTAACTTTCCCCATTTTCACCCTTATTTCATGTTTTTTCTTTTCTTACATGCTTCTCTTTTTGATTTTTTTTTCCATTTAGGGCTGCATTTCAATAGTATTGATGACATAACATGACCATGACTTTATGGAGAACACTGAAAAGGTGACAAGCTACACATGTAGAAGACGTAGTAATTGAAATCTATGGTACAGGACCACTTTGTACTGAAGTTACTGTATGTGTGAATGAAGGTTTATCGTAGAAAAAATATCAGTACTTATCTATACTTGTCACTTTCTAAACCACTGAAAACCATCAATCTTGCATATCAGAAACCCAGGCAATGTCAGAGACTTTATTTTTGGAAGACCTGCCTTTAGAAATAGTCTATTTGGGTTATTAAATTGCACTGAATTAAATTTCATTGAAGGTTACACTATAACTTCCTTCATAAATTTCACATGCATCACACAATAGTCTTACTTATAGATCCCTGCTTTAAAACCACCATAATGTATCTGTGAAGTTTAAACCGACAAATATGTACAAATAAGGTGTACAAATTGTATGCATATTGTATAGAGCACACAAAAAAAGCTGTCGTTCACAAGCAAGGATGTGGTGAGGTTCACCACAAATAGCCCAACAGTTTAAGAACGATGTTTCTCAACATGCAATTGCAAAGAATTTAGGGATTTCATCATCTACAGTCCATAATATCATCAAAAGATTCAGATAATCTGGAGAAATCTCTGCAAGTAAGCGACAAGGCCAAAAAGCCAATTTTGAATGCCTTCGATCCCTCAGGCGACACTGCATTAAAAACCGACATCATTCTGTAACGGATATTACCTCATGGGCTCAGGAACGCTTCAGAAAACCATTGTCAGTGAACACAGTTCGTCGCTCCATCTGCAAGTGCAAGTTAAAACTCTACTATGCAAAGCGAAAGCCATAAATCACCCAGAAACGCCGCCGGCTTCTCTGGGTCTGAGCTCATCTGAGATGGACTGACACAAAGTGGAAAAGTGTCCTGTGGCCTGACGAGTCCACATTTCAAATTGTTTTTGGAAATCATGGATTGACCGGATTGTTATCAAAAGCTTCAAAAGCCAGCATCTCTGATGGTATGGGGGTGTGTTAGTGCTCATAGCTTGGGTAACTTGCACATCTGTGAGGGCAACATTAATGCTGAAAGGTACATGCAAGTTTTGGAGCAACATATGCTGCTATCCAAGCAACGTCTTTTTCAGGGACGTCCCTGCTTACGTCATCAAGACATTGCCTAGCCGCATTCTGCACGTGTTACAACAGCGTGGCTTCATAGTAAAAGAGTGCGGGTACTAGACTGGCCTGCCTGCAGTCCAGACCTGTCTCCCATTGAAAATGTATGGGGCATTGTTTTTAGTGCAAAATACAACAACGGAGAACCCGGACTGTTGAGCAACTGAAGTTGTACATTAAGCAAGAATGGGAAAGAATTCCACCTACAAAGCTTCAACAATTGGTGTCCTCAGTTCCCAAACGCTTATTGGGTGTTGTTAAAAGGAAAAGTGATGTAACACAGTGGTAAACATGATCCTGTCCCAACTGTTTTGGAAAATGTTGCAGGCATCACATTCAAAATGAGTGAATATTTGCAAATCCGTTTATCCGTTTGAATATTAAATGTCTTGTCTTTGTAGTGGATTCAATTGAATATTGGATATACTATATATATGGTTGAAAAGGATATGCAAATCATCGTATTCTGTTTTTATTTGTTTTACACAACGTCCCAACTTTATTGGAATTGGTGTTGTATTAAATATTGCATTGCATGCCCACATTCTCCACTGCATGAGTTTTGGGACTGTGGTAGCCTAGTGGTTAAGGTACTGGACTATGGACCAAAAGGTCCAGGGTTCAAATCCCACCTCTGCCAAGCTGCCACTGTTGGGCCCTTGAGCAAGACCCTTACCCCACAAGTGCTTGTATTGTAAAGATTGTACCAATTGTAAGTCGCTCTGGATAAGGGCGTCTGCTAACTGCTGTAAACGTAAATATTGGTTTATCTTCATAAAGAGCAGTCTGGTAGACTGGCACACCAGGTCATATATTTGACTTGTCTTAGTGTGGAGTATATGTAGTATAATACAGTCTCCCTCAGACCACTTTTTAGATGAAGGATCTCCATACATCCTTTTTTGTCTCCCGATAGACACACAACTGCACATTTATTTATACAGCTTTAATAATAAACTTGTCAAATCAAAAGTCTCCAGGAACTTTTCTAACCAATATGATTAATGGGACATTTATTTCTCTGTTAATGGTTAATCAGGAAGGAGCAGACTGGCCATGTATGGAATGTACACAATTCTTCCCTTACCCCAAACATAGTTGATCAGCCAGACATATTTGGTTTCTGATTTTAGCTACAATAGCGTCATAGCTCTAGTGCAAAACTAGAGAAGAAAACAAATATTGGAAGTCTATGCCAACCAAACACAATTTGACTGACTGATTGTGCTTGTGTTGGATGAAAATGATTAACTGTAGTCCAAACTGTTCCTATAATGTATGGGGTATTTTAATCCCTCAATTTGATATCTGAACCATTAACCAGTTATTACAAATAACAAATATGTACTTCCAGGTTATGGGGTAGGTGGAGTTCTGAATGACTTCTTACCTCTACACTGTCCACAATGTGTTATCTGGGACCTTTGTTTCATTCTGGGGTTAATTATGAGGTAATGGTAGGTTAGGTTGTAGTGTTTTGAGCTGGAAGAAACACTGTGGGGCAGTGGAGAATGCACATGCATAAGCACACTCAGCATGGGACACTTGAACTACAGTCTGCTTATGTTACAGAGATAAGGTCCTGTGGAATCTTTAATTGACTGGCTGGCAGGAGGATCAATCAGAAGGTCTGCTTGACCTCATGTTACAGTAACATAATTGAAATTAGGTAGGGTTTTGAATATACAGAAACAAGATGGGGATTTTCAGATAAAGGATAATGGAAATGGGCTCCTGCTATTAGCAAAATCTATCATGTGTAACATCTCCAGTACATATTTAACCGTTAAGGTAATGTGTTACCTCATTTTCATGCACAGATGACCATACATGCCAGGTTTCACACTTTGTGCTCTGTGCTTGGTCACTGGTGCGTGTGGGTTTGCAGGTTATTTAGTTCCCTGGTTGTTGCTCTGGGTCTCAGTAAGGCCATTTTGCGTATCACTATGCAACAGGCCAAGGTGGGTATTCGGATCCTTGTGTAGATATCTGCAGGTGAACAGGGGCTTTACGTGATGCTGTGGTCATGAGCCCTCTGCCTATCACTGTATTTAATTACAGCTCTGACCAATAACACTTTTTATTAAAATATTAAATCACTGGGTTTATCTGGGCGTCACAGTGGCACAAGTGCTTAATGCTGTTGCTGCACCCCTCCAGAGAGCCTCAGTTTGAACCCCTTTCCAGACGTCTGTGTAGTTTGCATGTTCTCTCATTCTCTCTGAGGGATTTCTCTGGCTATTTGGAGTTCCTTCCATATGTCAAAGACGTACATGCAGAGACATAGACGTATAAAGTTTCTTTAAAAGAATTAGTGCTAAGTGACATCTTAAACGGTATATAATGATATAGAAACGTGCTATTTTTAATAGCATGTGGAAGTGGAAAGAATTACCTTTTCGTAAGTACAACTATTTTAAAATTACTAATTGGTAGTAAACTGTCAAGAACCAAGGATGCAAAAACTGACGTTCTTGACATAGCTTTTGGTTTGCCTTTGGAAACATGACCTTTTTAGGGCCTTAATGGGTAGATCAGAAAGTAACAATCTATAGGGATTCAAATTTGGTACATAAAAAATTTTCTTTTTTAGAACTGTGAATGAATTTCTCAAGCTTTTTAGAGATGTAACCCCTCTGATGAAACTAGACGGTCCAACTCAAAGGAGGTAACTAATCTGCAAAGATTACAGAGACAGAGTTCACTTTGGGAGTATGGGTAGAAGTTCATTATGCTAGTTGAATGGAACTCTGGTAAAGGGTTCAATTAAACACTTGTTGCAGAAGAGATTGTGGCTAGAATAGAAATTGGATTTGCCAGAAATGAGACTGGGGCTGGTTCAGTATGGTGGCTGTTCTCCTAATGATTATTTAAGTCTGGTTTATGATTCCTCAGAACTGTTTTAGGAAGTCACCTGGATATAACTTAAAAGAGCCAGTCAATTTTTGTTGGTCCTCAAATGAGAGGGAGGAAACCACTGGATCAACTTATTGTGATTTTTATTGTGTATAAATTTTTGTTATTATGTTTTATTAGAATGTGTTATTACTTATTACAGTGTTGTGCAGAATGTTAGACTGTTTTGCTGTAGAGTGTACATTTTCCAAACTGACTGATTCTGGTCATATTTAAACCCCTATTCTAAAGAAAGCTTAGGAAGACAGACCTTTAGGGCTCATTGACCTAACTGTTCATCATCACTATTATTATTTTTATGAATATTTTTTTATTTTGTACATGTGGAGTTGTGTTTGTGTGGGTTTCCTCTGGGTGCTCGGTTTCCTCCCACATCCTAAAGGCATTGGTCGATTTGCTACTCCGAATAAATGCAGTGTCCCTTAGCAACGAACTGGCAAACTGATCAACCGACTTACTTACCTTACCTGTCTACCGAGGGTTATTTCCTACCTTGCATGATGTGCTGCCAGTTAAGCTCCCACCCCAGAAGTGGCCATGTGCTACACCTGATCTCAAGTTCCACTGCATTCTAATATTGAACAAGGCTGCAGGATTTTTGGCATTTACAAATCTTGTCTCTATATGCTCTATAGCCCTGCTTTGCCCCAGAGCTCTGATGCTGTGACAGTGAAACATAGCTGCTATGGTTTCTAACTTTAGGAAAACAGTGTTTAAGGCCTTGAGTTCAGGCCATTCATCCATCATGAGTGTGTGTTTTGTCAGGCACCAAAGACCTTTCTGGCATCCAAGGCCAGAGCAGACAGGCAAACAGATTGTCATTTTGTCCCCAGTTGTCAGGGAATTGTAACTTGTCGTGTGTGTGTGAGAGAGAGAGAGAGAGACAGTTAATAGTGACTGCATTGTGTTTTTTGCAAAACAACTATAGACTGACATTTTAGAAAGGGGCTTTTTTGTTTTCCATTCTTGTTCATTAATGTATACACAAGTGTATACACATGCAGCTGATTTAGTCGGGTGACTATATATAGACCTAAATGTGGACCTTAGCTTAGGTTGTATGCCTTTGCAGATAATCTAATCTATCTTTCATTGTCTTAGAATTTTCTTTTCACATTTAAATTATTATTCACCTCCTTATGTTATCCTGTTTTCCAGACCAACAGACATTTGGCAGCTAAGTCTTTGGTACCCATGTCTTTGAGCAACTACTGTAATTTCTTAGCCTTAGAAGGCCAGTACTGAGCAGCTGCTTGATATTAATGACTCCTAACTGGCTAAGATTATTCTGGCCTGTATGCACACTGATAATTTGGGATGACTCATCTCTGTTGGGCCATGCTGGATGAAGAGGAGGAGGATTTTGAAGGATTAAAGCAGACTTAGACAAGGCTAGTGGTGGAGGGCTGGAGTCCAACAGAGTTTGATTATTTCTCTGCTGTAAGTCTGGTGATATCTCTGCTCAGGCAAAGATATTGTATTAAACAGCTTTGTACAGCATTTTAAGAAACCTAAACTTTCAATCACGTGGGACCTCGTCACGGTATAAAACTGTAACAGTCAATATACTGGCCTTCTAAGTCCATACACTATAGTAGGGCTGTGCTAAAAAATCGATACAGCCATATAACAGTATTTATTTATTTTTGCATTATACTACATCGACTTTCTGCTCAAAATATCGATTTAAATGGAGTGTAAACTACAATCTCTGTACACCAACTTGTATTTCAGCTGTTTTTATATTTTCAGTGAACTTTGTGGAATATCGCAGTATATCACAATATGCATCGTATGTATCATGATATAATCATATCGTGACCCACCCACCATAGTATGCCAACGATATAGCCATTCAAGTGCTGAGTTGGCAAATATAACCTTACTCCTTCCTTCTTTCAGGTGGCATAGTGGGGCAGTGGTTAGCACTGTCACGTCACAGCTCCAGAGGTTCAGCTTCGTGTCCTTTTCTTGCCTTCTAGTGAAGTTTCCATATCCTTCCCCATGTCTGCATGTTCATTGTCACTTACTTGGTAGCCCAGGAACAAAACTAATAGCAGAAACCAAACATAATATTAGATTTTTATATGTTAATCCATTTTTTCAGACTACTACATTTGTCATTTAAAGAGGCTGCTATTGAAATGACATGAAGCTGGGATTTGTGACACTCTGGTGACTGTTTTCCATTGACTGGAGCTGGAACAAGAAATAGTCCAGGTTTTTCTTTCTTGAGGAAAGACCTATAAAGCAAGTGTAGTACAGAGGGTTCAGATAAAACTCCTGAAATTTTTTTTCCACAAGGAGAACATGTTTCTGACTCATTTTGTCTGTAAAGGTACATGCATGTTATAATATAATATAAATAATATAAAGTAATAATCCTGTGCTTGGGTGGTGCAGCAGCGATTTGGTAGCCCACCATCACAGATACCCTAATCGAGTCCCAGTGGTGCCTTTAGGCTGGGTCGGGTGTTGCAAAGGCATGACTGGAAATGTCTAAGAGAGGGCAGGCTGGATGGGGGTATTGTACCAGCAATCGCTGCTGTCCCTATGATGGACTGACTTCCTGGCCAGGGGGCACTTCAGTGTGTGCTCAATAAATTCTGGGATAGAATACATACCCTACCCCGTGATCTCAACTCAGATTATTGGTGTTTAGAGGGACATATTTTACTTGGTGATTTATTTGTTGAGGAAAATGTTCCAATGTCTGTGTAGGTTCACAGTCATCCAGGATATGGTAGACTTGAGTGTTGAGTTGAAGGTAAACTTCTTCTGACATCCGAAAGGCTTCTTCAGTTCTGGAAACTGATAGGGATTTCCAGATATTTCACTTCTAGTAGTGTTGTCACCTTGGAGGTGATCCTGAGGGGTTATTGACCCACTCAGTCACTTTTTTCCTGTCCTTGTTCATGCCATGGTGCACTTCAACAAACATGTTGTGAAGATCAGACTTTGATGGATCCCTGTTCTTTAAATGTAGGGTGCCCACTTGCACCTGATTGTCATCTCATGAAAACACCTGACTCTTAATTTCACCTTCAGTACACTGCTAATCCTAGAGATACTTTTGCCGTTCGTAGATGTTACAATAGGTCATTTTCCAATGAATGACCAAGTATAATATTTTGTCTGATTTGCTAGTTCTTTTTATCTACTTTTCAGACATCTGTAAAAATTCTGATGATGATGATGATATAGGTCATATGTATGTAGAAATATAGAAAACTCTAAATGGTTCACAAACTTTTAAGCACCATGGTATATACCCCAGTGAAACAGGCAGTTGCGGATTCCTTCTTGAAGGTGAAATTACAGAGCATTTTTGGATGGAAAAATGGGATGACTCCATGTAGAGAATGTGTTGTTTGGAATTATCTGTATTGTTAGATAACTACAGCTTGGAGTGATAGATGTGCAGCTCAAACCACTAATACTTCTGCACCCAAGAATGTTTATATGTGTGCGTGTGTGTGTATTGAGGTAACTTCTAGTGTTTAGAGTCAGCAGCATGTTCAAAATTTACACGAAAATGTGTCTGATGTGGATTTGCTTACGTTTGTCATCCAGACAGTGACCATAGACATCTTTGCATTCTCTCTCTCTCTCTCTCTCTCTCTCTCTCTCTCTCTCTCTCTCTCTCTCTCTCTCTCTCTCTCTCTCTCTCTCTCT
>JAJAGP010001131.1:213902-231170 GCA_025084515.1 Ancistrus triradiatus
GGCTTGCCATCATTGATGGAACAATGAATTCTATCAGAGAATTCTAAAGGAAAATGTCAGGACATCTGTCCATGACCTGAATCTCAAGAGAAGGTGGGTCATGCAGCAAGACAACGACCCTAAGCACACAAGTCATTCTACAAAAGAATGGATAAAGGAGAATAAAGTTAATGTTTTGGAATGGCCAAGTCAAAATCCAATCGAAATGTTGTGGAAGGACCTGAAGCGAGCAGTTAATGTGAGGAAACCTACCAACATCCCAGAGTTGAAGCTGTTCTGTACGGAGGAATGGGCTAAAATTCCTCCAAGCCGGCAGGACTGATTAACAGTTACAGGAAACGTTTAGTTGCAGTTATTGCTGCACAGGGGGGTCACACCAGATACTGAAAGCATAGGTTCACATACTTTTGCCGCTCACTAATATGGAATATTAGATCATTTTCTCAATAAATAACTGATTGAGAGTAAAGTTTTGTCTCATTTGTTTAACTGTGGGACTGTGGTAGCCTAACGGTTAAGGTACTGGACTATGGACCAGAAGGTCCAGGGTTCAAATCCCACCTCTGCCAAGCTGCCACTGTTGGGACCTTGAGCAAGGCCCTTAACCCACAATTGCTTGGATTGTAAGATTGTATCAGTTGTAAGTCGCTCTGGATAAGGGCATCTGCTAAATGCTGTAAATGTAAATTAATCTACTTTTAGGGCTTGTGTGAAAGTCTGATGATGTTTTAGGTCATATTTATGCAAAAATGTAGAAAATTCGAAAGGGTTTTCCAGACTTTCAAGCACCACTATCTTTGAATATGGGAGGAAACTGGAATTCCCACAGAAAACCCATGTGGACAGGGAGGGAGAACATACAAACTTAACGCAGGTGGCATTTAGGATCCAACTGTGAAACTTTGTGAACTGTGAGATGACTGCACTAACCAATTGTGCCACCTTAGTATAGTTCCATTAATTATTTGTTTAACCAGCTAAAGAGCTTGGTATGAGAGTTACCATTAATCATGCTGAACATTTACCTCTTATGCTTAGTAAGTAATGTCTTATCCACCCCACCCCCCAATACATGATGGCCTAATGGCAGTTCTTGTTATTGGCTAGACCTGACTGTGTATTTGGCACACATGCTGCTGGTTTATTGTTTTGACTGGGACCCATGAGTGTTGAAAAAACTCTTTGTTGGTGTGTTGCATTTCGTCTTGGTTTTCTAATCCCTTGCCTGCTTACTTTATGCACCTGTGATGTATGCATGTTATGGTCTGCAGACGAGGCTTGTTTGGGTAAGGGTGATATTATGGCTCTAAGAGAGATGATTCACTGCTGACACTCTTGCTTCAGAATGTAAATAAAAGAGGCTTAAAAAGTACTAAGTTCCAACTGCTTGTTTATCCATGCAGATGACCAGTGCACCGTGAGCTTGTCGAGGTGAAATGCTAACTCTGCCCAAGGGCTGCCAGTCCACTTTCATGGCTCGTCATAACACATTGGTCATGCTCCCATGGGAAACATGGTTGGAGGGTGAAAATGTAATGGAAAATAAAACATTGCTAATGCCTTTCTCTCCTTTGTGTCTGTCCAGTTGGAATGCATAATATGTGATGACAGGCAGGTGACTGCACCTCCATTGCCATAATTAAAGTTGTTGCAATGTAAATTTTTCCCTTTCTGGTTCAGTCTTGGTTACTGTCTGTGCTCATAATGAAAAACCTGATGGTTTTTGGATTAGTGCTGCTTTTGCTGTTCTGACTCAGAATTTACAGGATTAACATGCCAGCTGAAGTTTCTGGCTCCGACTAATGGCCCCTGTTGGACAGAATTTCTTGCTGTTGCTTGGTTTGGAGGTCTGTGTTTGGTTAGAGGTGCCAGCTTGCATGCCAGCATGATGAGGCAGATCACAGGATGTCTGTGCCATGATTTGTAATAGAACAGAAGCAAATATCAGGCTCTTGTTATTCCTCAGCATTTCTGCTTGAGGACTCCAGGGACTATGAGATCAAAGAATGACAACAAATCAAAGACATCGTCAAGATGATTCACCTCATGATTTATTCTCTTTCTTCTTTCTCTTCTTATCTCGGAATGTGAAATGCTAGTGTACAGTGGTTGATTAAGCATTTACGGAGTTTAGACTTGATTTGGGGTGTGAAATATGGCAAAAAATATACTGTATAAGGACAAATGGAAGAACCTCTTTCAATTAGTGAAATTGGCTTTCTCACTCATACGCATTGGTAATGAGTTCATGAAATGAGATTTACAGCCATACAATTTCCATTATCAAACACTGAACATTGGAATGGTTTAATACAATTTCTGTCCTGCTAGGGCTGGCACATGAACTGTAAGTACAGGCCTTGTAAAGTTGAGATGTAAAGGCCACACAAACTCTCAATATGTATTGGGAAAAACATAATCTGTGTTTTGTTGCAACAGTCACAGGTTTCAAACTGCCTTTGGAGCCTCACCCAACCCACAGAACAACTGCCATGAGAATTTAACAGAGTAGGATCAATACAATAGAAGAGAAGCCTGAAAACAAACCGAGCAACAAGCTGAATTATAAACACACCATGTTTAACAGCAGAAAATGAACTGGTGATAGTGGTGACTGCAGTGGTGAGGTTTTGTGACAGGATTCAAAGCTTGTGTTATGATTACT
Source organism: Ancistrus triradiatus (assembly GCA_025084515.1). Classification (NCBI taxonomy): domain Eukaryota; kingdom Metazoa; phylum Chordata; class Actinopteri; order Siluriformes; family Loricariidae; genus Ancistrus; species Ancistrus triradiatus. Next base: position 216,568 of record JAJAGP010001131.1, read on the forward strand.
CATTTTCTGTCTTCTTTGTATTTATTATTGATAACTGGTAATGGTAAATTGCATAATAATTACTTATAGGCTACAGTATGTGGAAGTAAAAGTAACCTGAACACAGCAATTATAGTCATGTGAATGTGGGGAACTGGAAATTTACTTAAATAGCATGAAATAAAGTGCAGTTTTACTAGTACTGTTCAGTTGTGGAAAAGCATAACAAACCTTCAGCTGTAAACTCAAGTGATCATAGTGTAAGCTAAATAACACCAACCAGGCTGTGGACTTGGAGAAACATCACTGTTGTTTGTCACGGTGTTTTCCGCCTTCGTCAAGGCCATTTTCTTTATAGAACAGGTCATTGTATGTTATATCTTGCATATTATTGTATAGCCCAGCCTAGTTTCCAGTGCAGATGCTTAAAAAGTAAATGAGTATTTTCTAGCTGGAGACTCTCCAGCCAGTCCATCAGCAGATGCTCTACTCTAGAGTGCTTTTGCTCTACCCCTTGAGTGAATGTAATTTTACAAATACCTGTCTCGTGGACTTTATTTTTGACAAAGTTTTCCACATTTCTGTCAAGTGAGTCTGAATATTTCTTGATGTATCACCAGAACAGTTACCAAACCTTGTTTGGAGAGGTGATTCTGTAGACACCAGAAAATGGAATTGACAATTGTCAAGGACTTTGAGTGCAGAGCTAATTTCCGCACTCTTAAGAGTGTTTTTCATTGCTAAGTAGGAGGCATTTCTACCTGACTGCAGATCCGAATTTTATAGTCATTTCACCATATACTAAAAAGTGAAGCACTAGATATGATAGAGATTGGCACATTGCGTCATATTCACTCCACACTAGAACATAAATTAAATAAGAAGCACCTGATTTGCAAAGCCCATGAGTTACACTTAAAATTTTTTTTTCTAAATTTGGAAAGTTGTTTGTAAAAGACGGTTCATAGGGAAGTTTTGCATTATGTACCCTTTTGTAAGTGTCTGAAAGCAGGATACGCTGCCATAGCAACAAAGGTATGCTGCCTGCAGTTGTTACAGTTCAAGAGCCAATTTATTTTCTCTCTTAAAAATATGAAGGTCTGTTTTTAACCAATGAATCATGTTGTACAGATGTTTTTTTTTTTCTTTTCCTGAAAATGCTGTATTTTTTTTTCTCAATCTTATCAAAGACAAAATGCAAGTGATGGAGTGCAAGGACAGGGTTAATTTCTGTTAACAAAAAATCTTTTTCACAGTATTCATGAACAGTACCAGAATGCCAGTCAGACCAAAGGGGACTCCCAGATGTTTTGTTAGCTAAATGACATTAAATAATTCAGTTTTTCCTATGCATTCCCTTCTATTTTTTTCCCTCCCTCCGCTACCATCTGACGTACAAACCTGAATATATGCATACTCAGCATATCTGTTGGCTTATCTTACATTTATATCATTTAGCAGATGCCCTTATCCAGAGCACCTTACAACTGATAGTCTTACAGTCCAAGCTATTGTGGGTTAAGAGCTTTGCTCAAGGACCCAACAGATGCATTGTGAATCTGAGATATGTAGTACATGAATGTGAGTGAGTACAAATGCATTCGTGATGGTGTTGAAATCATTACTGTGAGTTAATAGGAATTTGTTTTTGTTTTTGTTTTTCCTCCAAGTTTTAACCATGCGTCTTTCCCAGTCAAGTTTTTGGGGCAACACGTATCTACTGGAAACTCACCCTGACATCTTCTGAAGCCCCTTCAAAGAATGGTTTAATATTAAGAAATGTTATTCCCTATGGAACTATGTATGTTGTCACAGTGCTATAAAATTGGCCAATACCAGTAAAATCTGATTAGTCTCTGTAGCAATTTTGAAGAGTACACACAATTTTATAGGTGCTGAAAATTTTGCCAACTTCTTTTAACAGACAACCGATGGTTATCAGATAATGAATATCTTATTCAAACTCAAGAAAAACAAGCTGTGTGCGTGTTAGCAAGGCTTAAAGCTTGACTGAATGAAAAACCTACAGCTGAACATGGCAGTAGCCTGCTTAGATTGATATTACCGAAACAAGTTTGCCATTTGGAATGCACATTTAAACAAACAAACAAATTTGTTTATTCCATTTTCCCCTCATGGTACCAGCTAAAATGATCAGCTGATATTATTTGACAAAATCATGTACTGCCTGTATTTTAGTTTTTCCTGACACAGCTTTGTTATTTCAAACTACCTTTGATCTCTAACTCAGAAATCCAAAGTTTACTCTTTGTGAGGTCTAATGGGCCAGTTCTTAATAGGTTCTAAATTACTGATATTTTAACTAGGGATGCACTGATCCGATACTAGGATCGGATATTGGTCCCGATATGAACAAAATCAGCTGGATTGGGAATTGGAAAATTAAGCTTTATTATTTCAAACTACCTTTGATCTCTAACTCAGAAATCCAAAGTTTACTCTTTGTGAGGTTTAATGGGCCAGTTCTTAATAGGTTCTGAATCTCTGATATTTTAACTAGGGATGCACTGATCCGATACTAGGATCGGATATCGGTCCTGGTATTAACAAAATCAGCTGGATTGGGTATTGGAAAATTAAGTTGATCCATGGGACTGATCCATTCACTTAAATTCTGAGACACGCGCTACACCATGCATCTGTTATGTCAACACGTTTGATGGCATCTTGCTACATCTGCAAAACTGATGTTGCAAGGGGTGTTGGTAGCATTGTAGAATGAAACGTATAATATTACTGATTAATAATGTGTGAATAAATTAATAATATACAAATATAGTTTGATGTGACTCCTTTTATTATGAATTTGAATGCTGTGCCAAGGTCCTGCACAAGTTTTATGTGTTAATTTCTTATTTTGTTTTGCGAAGCTAATTAAGTAATGTCTAAGACAGTACTGATGCCTTAAGTCTCTCCCTCATGGTGATGTACAGTCATGGCCGAAAGTGTTGGCACCCCTGAAATTTTTCCAGAAATTGAAGAATTCCTCCCAGAAAATTATTGCAATTACATGTTTTGTTATACACATGTTTATTTCCTTTGTGTGCATTCCATGATTTCCATTGTGAGCAAAAAAGCCTAAATTGATATAATTTCACGTAAAACTCCAAAAAATGGGCCGGACAGAATTATTGGCCCCACCAACTTAATGTTTGGTTGCACACTCTTTGGAAAAAAAATTACTGAAATTAGTCGCTTCCTATAATCATCAACAAACTTCTTACCTTTCAACTGGAATTTTCGACCATTCTTCTATTGCAAACTGCTCCAGGTCTCTCAAACTAGAAGGGTGCCTTCTCCCAAGGGCAATTTTAAGATCTCTCCACAGGTGTTCAATGGGTTTTAGATCCACACTCATTGCTGTCCACTCCAGAATTCTCCAGCACTTTGTTTCCATCCATTTCTGGGCCCATGACCTAGGATGCAAACCCACCAAAATCCTTTGTTAATCTTCGGATTTCATGATGCCTTGCACAGAGTCAAGGCACCCAATGCCAGAGGCAGCAAAACAACCCCAAGACATCTTTGAACGTCCCCCATGTTTAACTGTAGGTACTGTGTTCTTTTCTTTGTAGGCCTCATTCTGTTTTCGGTAAGCAGTAGAATGATGTGCTTTAACCAGAAAGCTCTATCTTGGTCTCATCTGTCCACAAGACGTTTTCCAAGAAGGATTTTGGCTTGCACACGTACATTTTGGCAAACTGCAGTCTAGCTTTTTTTTGTCTGTGTCAGCAGTGGGGTCTTTTTGGGTCTCCTGCCATAGAGTTTCATTTCATTCAAATGTCGACGGATAGTTCGCGCTGACACTGATGCACCCTAAGCCTGCAGGACAGCTTCAATTTCTTTGGAACTTGATTGAGCGTCATTCGTATTATCAAACGTTGCAACCTTTCATCAATTTTTCTTTTCTGTCCACGTCCAGGGAGCTTTAGCTTTTAGGGAGATTAGCTACAGTGCCATGGGTTGTAAACTTGTTGATTATGTTGTGAACAAAGGAACATCAGGCTCTCTGGAGATGGACTTGCAACTTTGAGATTGTTGACATTTTTCCACAGTTGTGGTTCTCAAGTCCTCAGACAGTTCTCTTCTCATCTGTCTGTTCTCCATGCTTAGTGTGACACACACAGACACACAATGCAAAGACTGAGTCAACTTCTCTCTTTTTTAATCTGGTTTCAGTTGGGATTGTTATATTACCCACACCTGTGACTTGCCACAGGTGAGTTTAAATGAGCATCACATACTTGAAACAAAGTTATTTACCCACAATTTTGAAAAGGTGCCAATAATTTTGTCCAGACATTTTTGGAATTTTGTGTGAAATTATGTCAATGTTGCCTCTTTTTCTCTTCTTCTTTGTGTTGTTCCAAACACAAAGGAAATGAAGATGTGTATGACAAATGACAAAACCTGTGTAACTGCAGGAATTTTCTGGCAGGAAAACTACATTTTCTGGAAAAATATCTGGGGTACTAACACTTTCAGCCATGACTGTATATGGTTTATTAATTCAACAATGGTATCGAATTGATGTAAATTTTATGTATCGTATCGGAACTGAGAAAGTCGGATCGGTGCATACTTGGTTTTAAAATAAGTTATCAGATTGATATTTCATATGTCAGAAATAGCATGCCGTTTGGTCTGTGGTGATATTCCATTTAGTATTTTCAGTGTTGTATTGAGATCAGAGTGATGCTGGGTATACAGTCAGATTACAATAAGATTAAATGGAACAGCAGTCTGTATGGCTGTTATATCCTGTACATAGAACTGTATATGATGTATATTATGTATGTAGGAAATCCATATTAGTTGTTTTGCTGTCTCCATAACTTGGCAACATAAACATGCATATAATCATTTAAGAGGGAGCGAGATCTTTCCTAATGACATTTACTCTTGCAGGTAGGGATTTACTGAAATTGAGTTATAATAGTTTTACATGTCTCACTCATTATTTGGGTAAAGAAATTGTGGAACAGAGAGTATTCTATTGATTCATAAGAATGCAACATTTCATGATCACAAAAGGATTACATACTATACTGAACATATTTCATCCCTAGCTAAAGTTCATCTGCTTCACAATCTGCTGAATCCCAGTAGCCAGAAGTGTCTGAGACTGTCTGTGCACACGCTGCACTGTTTTGTTGCTTTTGCTTTGTACACGTGTGTCCATGTGCAGGTGTAGGGAAAACACTAGTATGCCTGTGTACTTTGTATGCAGACTTATATTGTGCCTCTTAATAAAGCTTTCTACTTTTGATTGACTACTCTGTGACGCTCTCACTGCTGTAATGTCGATGTAAAAACGCTGAATTTGAGTTGGATGTTCATCTGCGAACACCTCATTACAGTTTTCCAGTGGTGGCTGGTGGTTGATTAAAAATGATCACCTCATTTGACTGGGTAACCATAGCATAGTCAAAATATACAGTGTTACAGTGGTGTGAAAAAGTGTTTGCCCCCTTTCTGATTTCCCTTTTTTTTTTTTTTTTTTTTTTTGCATGTTTGTCACACTCAAGTGTTTCGCAACATCAAACCAATTTAAATATTCGTCAAAGACAACACAAGTAAACATAAAATGCAGTTTTTAAATGAAGGTGTTTATTATTAAGGGAGAAAAAATCCAAACCCAGATGGCTCTGTGTGAAAAAGTGATTGCCCCCCTTGTTGAAACATAATTATGGTTTATCACACCTGAGTTCACTGTCTCTAGCCACACCCAGGCCTGATTATTGCCACACCTGTTCTCAATCAGGACATCACTTAAATAGGACCTGCCTGACAAAGTGAAGTACACCAAAAGATCCTTAAAAGCTCACATCATGCCGAGATCCAAAGAAATTCAGCAACAATTGATGAAGAAAGTAATTGAGATCTATCAGTCTGGAAAGGGTTCTAAAGCCATTTCTGAAGCTTTGGGACTCCAGCGAACCACAGTGAGAGCCATTATCCACAAAGGACAAGACAAGGAACAGTTGGTGAACATTCCTAGGAGTGGCCGCCGACCAAAATTATCCCAATAGCCAAGCGATGACTTATCACAGAGGTCACACAAAAGACGCCCAACAATACACATCCAAGAACTGTAGGCCTGCATGGTAGAAGTCGAAGACGGAAACCACTGCTGAGCAAAAAGAACATTAAAACGCAACGTCTCAATTTTTCCAGAACACATCTTCTGCAGCAGTATAATGATCCAAAACACACTCAGCAAGTCCACCTCTGAATGGCTGAAGTAAAAGAAAATGAAGACTTTGGAGTGGCCTCGTCAAAGTCCTGACCTGAATCCTACTGAGATGCTGTGGTATGACCTTAAAAAGGCCGTTCATGCTCAAAAACCCTCCAGTGTGGCTGAATTACAACAATTCTGCAAAGATGAGTGGCCAAAGTTCCTCCACAACACTGTAAGAGACTCATTGCAAGTTATCGCAAACGCTTGGTTGCAGTTGTTGCTGCCAATGGTGGCCCAATCAGTTATTAGGTTTAGGGGGCAATCACTTTTTCACACAGGGCCATGTAGGTTTGGATTTTTTTCTCCCTTAATAGTAAACACCTTAATTTAAAAACTGCATTTTGTGTTTACTTGTGCTGTCTTTAACAAATATTTAAATTGTTTTGATGCTCCGAAACACTTGTGACAAACATGCAAAAAAATAGGAAGTCAGGAAGGGGGCAAACATTTTTTCACACCACTGTATATCTCTCCTGTGGAGCTGCAGGTAGTCGCGTTGCTTTATAGAAAGGCGTTTTACATAATACTACATTTTGGTAAACTACTTTGTCTTTGTATATTATTCATTTTTGTGTACAAATACGTACTGGGATGTGGTTTATGTAAGTTTGAGATGTCAGTCTTTCCTGGTTCCCAATCCACTTTGAGAGGTCAAGTAGTCATCAATCAAGAAGTCTTGCTTTAGGGCGGGACAAGCACAGAAGTACATGTGGCAGTAAGGGCCAACATTTCTTGCTATGCAAAATGCACCTGTTCACAATCCATTCGCTCAAAATGAAGCATTCAAAGCCATTTGTCCAATGAGCATAATCGTTTGTCTAGAGATGCGATAATCTATTGGCCGGTGACCAAAATCTACGGGTTTTCAGTGTGATCGACTGCAATCGGTGATCAGCCATTCAGTTTCATATAACCAATTCAGTGCCGGCCACAGATATCCACACTTGCACCACAAACACAGCCACACATGGAAAAACACATTGCTTTCACTAATATTCATTCACAATATAATTCTGGTTTAAATACTGTTTGAGCTTTAAACTCGGTGTTTGTATGAGACAGATCGGTGTTGACACATGCTGATGATGACATGTTTCAGGTGTGCTCCATTGCTACCACTTTGTACGCTAAATGTACTTAGTTTCTTAGCAGTATCAGTAAGGGAACAGTGATATAGTGTTATGTAGGTTACAGTCATGTCTTCTAGTTCTAGTTCTTCACAGTAAGTGAGTGTTTGTAGTACCCGTGACGAAAGTAAGCAACGGCGGAAACTCTGAAAACACTTCGAACAATAAGACATCTAAAACAGTGGATTTATGGAAGATTCTTCCAATTGAGCAAAAATTATCTGTAGGCTATCATTTATTATTCTTGGACATTAGGTCTGTGCCTGGAGCTTCAAACCAGATTTTGCACACGGTGCTACACTCTTCACCAGGAGGACTTTGAGTTTAAAGGACAAACAGCATGATATTTCAGTGAGATATTTGATCATTTAATTCACTACAATATTGGATTCCACTAAGATTAATTAATAATGTAGCCACTTTGATAAACATTTCATTGCCACATTTTAATAAAATGCAAGGGAAGCTGGACTTCCTGTGTACTCTTCAAGCAATCGGCCTGGTTTGACTGATGTCTACAGAGTCAGGACTGTGTTACCATCGTCTCATGCCCAGATCTCAAATTGTTTTTTCATTTCAAGTACGTTTTTTGTTCTCCCTCTGTGGACTGAAGTCCTACAGTTTGTGTTCTTTCATTGCGTTGTGTACGTGTGTATTGACAGCATTGTGTTGCATTGGTACTTCTACATCATAGTTAGTACAGGCATTCATCAGCAGCAGGGGGACAATGAATGTTCGCATCTGGTTGGTGTTAAGGCATGATTTTGGCAGTGCCAGCTATAGTGGGCATGAATAACACATGAGTGGCACCTTCTGAAGGTGAGGAGGAGACAACTGCTGAAAAATAAATCTGATCTTGTGTTCATGCAGGTGTTTTTCTCTTATTGCATTCTCTGCACAGTTCATGTGCTGTTCCCATAATGAAAGATTCACCGAAAGTTCTGTATAAAACAGTAAAGTAGTAAAGTCCTCAAAACAGTGGGAACCTATAAGTGGGTAGGTCAAACGGACATACAGTAGGGTTGAACACTAAATATTGAAGCAAACCATAAGCTTAATGCATTACCTCATAGCATTATCCCTCCTCAACCAAACTTTACAGTTGGCACTATGCTGTCAGACAGATAATGTTATCCTGGTATTCAGAAAACTCCGACTCGTCCTTTAGACTGGCAGAGAAACTTAATTCATAACTCAGAACACAGTTCCACTGCTCCAGAGTGTCGTGGCAGGTGCTTTACACCACTCCATCCAGTTCTTGCCATTGTGCTTGGTGATGTAAGGCTTGCATGCAGCTGCTCAGCCATGGAAACCCAGCACCACTCATCAACCCTGCTGTGTATCATTACGTGGTCTGACACTTTGTGGCTGACCTGCTGTGCTTCCTAAACGCTTCCACTTTTCAGTAATATAACTCAAAGTTGATTGTGCGATGTCTAGGAGGGAAGAAATTGCAATGTTGCAATGGTGGAATCCTATATAGTACCAGCTTCGAATTCAGGGAGTTCTTTAGAACGACCGATTTTTTCACAAAAGTTTGTAAAGCCGAGCTACATGGCTAGGCTCTAGATTTTACCTGTGGCAATGAGACTGAATGAAATGCCTGAATTCAGGGATTTAAGAGGTGTGCCCCAATACTTTTGTCTGTATAGTGCATGTGTGGCTTTCTTGTTTCTGGTTTTGTGTTGAGGCTAATCTGGATGCTAATTTATAAGTTATCTAGTTAGAGTTCCTTACAGCAGATAAAGGTTTGCAACATTTAAACTGCATGTCTAAATTATCACAACCTCACCACAGGAATCATTTGGTAATGTGATGCCATTTGTGTATAGGGTTTCAACGTCTGAAGTTATAAAATTTAACATTAACACTAATTAATGTCAAATTAAAAGTTATCAACTGAATCTCTTCTTACATTGAGCCATTAGAGTCTCATGCTAGATTTGCAAGCTGCTAATTGGCAGCAATAACGTTTCATTTACCCTCATAGCTGTAGGACAAAATTAAATGGGGGGAAAAAGAAAAAAAACCCCCAATAAAATAGCTTCATAGTTTCAGGTTAAATAAACCAAACTGCTGGGTTTATGTAGTGAAGTTGTTATAATGGAAAAAAATGTGTGAATCTCGTTTTTTGTTAATACTTGGTCACGTTAAAAAGAAAAAAAAAGTGTTGCTGTTTTTATAGAGGCCCACAAATGAACTGAATCATTTTTAGGGAAGGAAATTGCTTTGTATGCTGAAATATTCCTTTGTTTACGCTATGTGCCAGTGAATTTGCTTTTTGAAACCAAATTATGTATATAATAATGGCTTCCAGTTCTTACGTATTAAAGCATTAGGAATAGCACTGGAACACACATACCATGGCACATTGGTGCTCGTCATTAATTTGTTCCAGAAGGCTTGTCGAGTAAATTTTTCCCATAATAAATAATGTAAATTGAATTAATCTGTTCCAGACCCCCAGAAAATCCACACTTTATAAGGCATTATATGAATTAGTGGAGTTGTATTGTACAGGTGCTCCCTGATTTATGATGGGGATATGTTCCGACAAATCCATCATAAGTTAAATGCAACATAAACCGATGGGTTTAATGTAGTCTATACTTTATAATAGTGGCGCCAACCTTAAACATGCTTAAAACATTTACATTAACTTACAGTTGACCAAAGTCATTAACACAAAGCTTATTTCATAATAAAGTAGTGAAAAATCTTGTGTAATTTAGTGAGTAATATACTGATAGTGAAAAGCAAAAGCTAAAAGCTTACTCTATTGGTGAAGTCAGTGCTGCTGCTCAGCTGGTTGCCGCCCAGAATATGCAGGGAAAGTATTGTGCTACACAGTGGGTTCTCATTATTTTCTTTTGATTAGCTGTTACTACTAACCTTTTTAGGACCCATGGTGACTTATTTACCCTAAGAATTCTCTACTATAGATGTAAAAAAATATATATATATGAGAAACACAGTGGAGATCTGCACTAAACGAGAGCTGTGGTGAGACTGATCTGATGTATCGGCTGAATTCATAGTGTGCCGAGTGGCGAAAATGTTTACAAATTTTTCTAGTCAGAATGCATCGAGAACCGAGGTAACACTGTATTAGAATTGGCAGTCTTGTGAGAAGGTGTGCAATTATACCGCACATTTTGCACATTTTTTGTGAGAAATATTCTGTTAATGTCAAGGGTGGCTGGTTGGTTTGATGTCTGCAGAAACAAAAAGAGGCATGTTTAAAATGCATTTATGATAAAATATGTCTGACCTCATGCTCTGTCTCTTTGTGTAGCTGGTGGCAGTATATGATGAACAAGACCCTCATCATGGAGGAGATGGCACCAGTGCCAGCTCGACGGGTAGTCAGAGTCCAGATGTGTTCAGCAGGACAGACATTAGCACCAGCACACCATCCGCCTTCCAGCCCTACCAGACCAGCAGTGAGATCGAAGTCACACCATCAGCGCTGCTCACCAGTGAGTCTCACACATACACACACTCGCACACCAAGACAGACACACATGATGCTCATCTGCTTCAGCTTCACTCAAGCTGCTTCCGTCATCAGCTCCAGTCCCACCATACCCAGGCCAAACCAGAGGATAGTAACCCTCACCCTCCTCCGGTTATCTGGGGTCGAAGTGGCGCCAACGACTTTCCTGCTTAGACTCAGGATCCTAGAGCGACTCTGTGTATCGGACTACTTAATGCCGATGTGCATATTTCACATTTTAGTTGAACTATGACTCCATGACTTTAGTTTCATTCTTAGATTTATCATCTACGCCGCCCAAGGAGGTTGGGTCCCTTTTTGAGGCTTGGTCCTCCCAAGGTTTCTTCCTCATAACACTTAGAGTTTTTCCTTGCCACTGTCGCCTTAGGCTTGCTCAATTTGGGATTGGACGTAGATATTAGCAGGTAATCTAAAATTGTAAAGTTGCTTTGAGACAATGCTCCATTGTAGAAAGCGCTATAAAATTAAATCTGACTTGACTTGACAGACAGACATAAAAACAGTTGTTGTAAAAGTGAGTAGAGGTTGTGTAAGATGGATGTACATTTACTGACCTGGACTTTGTTTGGTTTATTGTGTTGCTGTTTGTCCTATCCTCAGTATGTGCAGTGCAGTACAGAGAAGTTTACCTCTCACCTACTGGTGCTCACTGTATATCATCTTTTAGAAATTTCACTCTAATATGAATCGACAGCAGGCATTCCAGCTCAGCGTGGAATGCACTTTCCATCCCAAATCCTCAGGTGTGAGTGGTCTTGCTCTACATTTTGGCTATGTGACTAATTTGCAGAGCTTTCCCTCAATTGCCAATTTAATTACGGCTACCCGCCTTCATATTCCTTGCTCGCTATGCTTTATCTCTCTACTGATTTGGCGTTTGGTGTGTACGTGTATACGTGTGTTTGTACAATTGAAATGTCTGGGTTGTTTGTGATGGGCTTATGAATCCAACCCCAAGAGGACAGATGAGCACATTACCGGCAGCAATATCTCGAATCAACACTGTGATTGCTGCATCTACGCCCCCCAAACCCACTCACCCTAGTGCACAATCACAGCTATTCAAACTCATCAGAGCCCAGATACCCAGTGATTGTTCTTTCTCCTCTCTCTGTGCACATGGATGATTATTAAAAAACATGCAGATGAGGTCAAGCAACTAATAATCGAAATGGAGATGAGATGTAAATTGCAGTAATGAATGTAATTTGCTTGTAATTATGTGGAATTGAGGCCTGCTTTGACTTGGCGTGCATGCAAGTCTAGTCCTGGAAAGAGTAGAAACAGAAAACTTTTAATACTTTGTAATATTGTTGTCTTGGATTGCATCTTAATGAGAGTAAACCCAGGCTTGATTGCATTTCCGAAAAATTAAGCACTCGTTCCTCTAGCTAATGGCAATGTGGAGCATTGTGAACATTATTAAATTCCACAACTTCTGAATAATGTATTTCAGTTTGTAACTGATATTTTGTCATAAATATGTAGCGGTGAATCATGAGGGGAAAAAATTATTTGCATATGCATTGATTTGACCTTGGTTTTGTATGGGAGAAAATGTGTTGCAAAGAGAGTATAGTTTATATTTTATCTGTTATCTGTGTTGCTACAAGTTCAAATCTTCGCTCTGCCAGACTGCCACTACTGAGCCCTGTTTTGGGTCAGGGGTGGCTTAGAAGTTAAGGCCCTGGACTACTAATTGGGAGGTGGTGAGCACAAATCACAATCTTTACAATCGCACCCTTTGCAGCACCTAAACTGTGAGTTGAAATCCTGGCTCCAGCAAAACTGTCATTGTTAGGCCCTTAACTCTTCTGTAGGTCTCTCTGGAACAGGGCATGTGCTGTAAATGTAACTTAAAGGCAGTTGAATGTCTGTTCTAAAAATGTAAGATTTATGATTTTTTTTTTAGCACCATGTATGTACTAACTTGGTTTGGTAAGACTATATTACGTTAGAGCTTTGGTCAGATCTTTAGTTAGTCTGCCGATACGAACTATTCAATGTGTTTTTGGTTTTGGTTTATATAGTAGCACAGTCGGGCCTGGCGCCAACTGACAAAAAGGGGGCATCTCCCCTCAAGAGCAAGGTCTGCCCACTCAATGTTGTGTATAATTTTTTATGGAAAAAAAAAAAAAAACTATGTCAAGTACTTTACTTGACTGACCTCATCTTTGACTGAATACAGATTTCACCTGATTCAACATCAAACAAGCCATCAAGCAAACACAAGCCAAACAATAAGACATTGCTAGCATCCAAACTTAACAAAACACAACAAGTTAAACTCTGAAAGCCTTTTATTATTACACCAGTGTCCCTGCTGGTGTGGATTTGAGCTTTCAGGATGGTTTGGCCATCAAGAGTTCAGGCGAGTTGCTTCCCTACAGGGAATATCAGCAGAGGCAGAGAGCATGAGGGCCACATGCTGGTCACACACAGGCTACTGGACCATTAGGAGATGGCATGCTGGTAAAAGTGTGGACACCCGTGGATCGGCTGCCAATTGACTAATCAATTTACTTTGTAGCGTGCTGCCGGTACTTCTGTCTAACTCCTTCTGTTCGTCCAACCTGGATCGAGGCCTGATTGACGTCACTAAAGTGACATTGAGGGACCCAACAAAAACACATAATGGCAGTATAGGCATTGATCCACCTGGAAGAGAGGAGGAAAGAAACTTTTAATAACAACAGAAGGTCAAGGGCTGATTCGTGCTTGTGCATATTGAGTAGTTGTAACTGGGCTTTTAACCTTTTTGACGATTATCAATTGGACTGTGATTGTGTAAAAACAACCAAAACAAAACAAAACGTGGTTTTCTTCCAGGCACTCCGAGCTTCTTAAATCTTACAAAGACATGAGTTAAGTCAGTTGTCATGTCTAAATGTGTCCCTGAGTCAAACTGAGTGAGAGCAAGTCAGTCTACCCTGCGATGGACTGGTACCTGTCTAGTACTAGTCCCACCTTCTGTTGCCAGTTAGGTCCCAGCCCCCACAACGTTTAATTGGAGTAAGTGGATATATAAATTGATTGAGTGACCTGTCTGCCAGTTATTTATCCAAAAAGCCAGTCAGACAGCAAAAGGCTGATTATGTATTACAGTGGCTCCTTGGTTCTTACCAGCTCGGAACTAGTCGAATTCAGTTCTCGACATATTTTGACCAGAAAAACATATTTTGTCTCGGTTCTTGTTGTTTGCTCGGTACTCTGCACACTTGTATGAGTCGAGCCATGCGACTCGTTTCAGGTGAAACTCAATTCATGATTCATTATACAGTGGTTCATATTCACAATAGCTGTTGCTTAGTGAAGACCTCTGGTATTTTCAACATGGTTTTCTCTGTTTTTACATCTATAGTACTGTATTCTTAGTGCAAATAAGTCTCCATGGATCCTAAAAAGGGTTGTATTGACTGCCAACTGAAAGGGGAACAGGAACCTAATGCTCTAGAAGGCATAGACAGGCTGCAGTTAGCATTAGCAGCTATGCTAGTGCCATGAGTTGACCTACACAGTAAGTGCTTTTACAGTATAGATGCTCTACCAAACACAAGTTAAACTTCTCAGTACATGATACATTGAACTTGTGATTAATTTATTGGAACATATCCCCTTCATAAGTCATTGAGCACCTGTACTATACAACTCCATTAATGCATATAATGCCTTATACAGTGTGGATTTTCTTGGGGTCTGGAATTGATTAATTCAATTT